>JALPQI010025197.1:0-10565 GCA_025490895.1 Thaumatotibia leucotreta
TAACCCTTCCGTTTGCACACTCACCCCCCCTCCCCCCTCGTTCAGGGGGGGAATTGGTTTTCCCTCCACATCTAAAAATATTTATTTTTACACCCTCTAGCTCTGGTAAAAATTACAAAACTGTAACTCACAGCGCACAATTTTTTCCATTTGGACCTCTACTAATACACGCACAATCGCACATCAACAACTGTCATAGATTCTTCATCACACCTATTCGGTAAGTGCGTCAATGCGCTGCGGCGATGCGCGCCGTAGATGCGTCATTATCATTACCAGACTCCGGAATTCTGGTAGCATTTTTGAGCTGTCATAGGGACTTCTCGTTTATCGACTACCGATTATACATAAGTATATCGATAAATGCAGAATACAATGTTAAATAATTAATTATGATTACAAATAGAAGTAACCACAGCCGGTCTTATCGCTAATGAGCGATCTCTTTTAGATAACCTTTGGATACCAACTTTTTGGAAATTATAAATAGAAATTAAAATACATATTTTATTAATCCTTATTAATATTTGTGGATTTCTTATGGCTATTAAACATTTTTCGGTAGAAATTGCTACGAGAATTGCTATTGAGCCTTATATCATGTTGCAAATCTCTATTTAACATTTTCAGCCACTCAAAAGTTATCTAAACGAGATCGCTCACGAGCGATAAGACCGTCTATTGTTAACTTTTACTTGTAATCATAATTATTTTACACTGTATTCTGTATTTATCGATATACATACGTATAATCGGTAGTCGATAAACGAGAAGTCCCTATGACAGCTCAAAAATGCTACCAGAATTCCGGACTCTGGTCATTACGCCCTAGTGCAATCAAGGATTTTCATACAACATTACGTCGCACTAGCGCGGCGCCCGCACGCGGGTGGGATTTCTGTTACCTATAAAAAATATAAATTTAAGTCATCCCCGATTTTGAGAAATGATTTAGACGATGTGATTTGATGTGAAAATAATTATATTGGTTTATTTCCTAACTATTGGCGTACCGTTCGTGTCAGCTGGAACGAAACGCTTATATTCAAATCGTCGGCCATTGCAATAGCGGCAATTACACTTGGTCGTTCGCCGCATGCAAATACTGGCTACCTCTTTACTTCGGCGAACGACCATGTGTGATAATTGATTACCGCTAAATGTTTTAAGGTCTTCGCACATCTTGACAACTCAACGGCGACTGTCTCTATGCCAAATATTGAAATTTAAGCCCTATATCGTATTTTAATTTCATTAAAATATAATAAAGTAGTGTACGACGAGTGGTCGACGTATCGTACACTAAATATTATAAAACCGGAATCAGAAAGGGATTCGAATGTACTTATGACACAACATTTACCAAGAAAAGAGTTGTTTATAGAAGTAGTGAGTGATTAATTAATCTATTGTCTGTAAGTATCTGCATTTAAACTGTGAATATATGAATATATACTAGAGCGACTTATACACTGTTATGTCAACAGTAATTTCGAATCCCATTCTAATTGCGGTTTGATAAAAATATATCAACCCCGATAAGTCCGTTACACATTGACCACACGTTGTCAACGCGGCGACTATGCGTTTGGCGTTTGCCACTGACGTATATCGATCGAGCAACGATGCATTACCCATTCGTTCACGCCAATCATTTGTGACCATGTGTGCCATTTGTGACCATTAGTCGGCATTGGGTGGATCAACCAGTTGACTACTCATCGAAAGTGTGAGTAGAGTTGCTGCCGTGTTGGCCTGGAGTTGTTATAATGTGCGAAGACCTTAAACAACATAGCTACGAACAAATAAAACATGGAAGCCGCATGCCATACTAAATTGCCCTTCAAAAACTGTCCTGAATTTTGGTTGACAAGTGTCACCCCCTGTTCAATGCATCACGGCAATGAATTTGAATATCAACCTATAAAAACTTAAACCGTCATTTAAAAATATTGATTGGTCCATAAAAGTTTTGATTGGCGATATTCAATAAACATTTGTCAAAGATGTTGCGCCGAAATAATATGCGCGGTGTCACGAAAAACGATAATAATTATGTCCTGCCCATCTTGGCACAATTGAACAATTGGTTTTGGGGGCATTTTTGAGCTGGCGTTAGACGTCCATGGTAGCAGGATCACGATCCTTATGTAATATGTATCGGTGAAACTAAATAAAAGATGATAAAAACGCTCATCTTTCCAACTCCAATTTTAGACGCTAGCTACCAGGGGAACAGAAATAAGCAGGACATTTCAGTTACATTAATTTATTTAAGTCGTCACGTCTCCTTATGGCCAACTATTTTCGTGTCCCCTCGTGGCCCGGCTGATTTTAATTTAAAGTATATTTAGTTTTGTGGCTTGGTAATAAAGTTTTACGGTAAAAGTTATAACTGAATGTACTTGCGGGGAATTTACGGGCAATTCTCACGTTCATGTTTCAACGTTTATTTGACTAATTTGGTTAAATATGACGGTTAGAGTTTATAGAGCAAAAGTTAAATTTCGGTGTATTGCCCTTTAACGGGCAAGACTCAAAACAATCTTGGATTTAAGCCTCAACGCCATCATGTAATACAAACAAATAGTTATAGTTGTGATACATCGAAAAAATGTGAAAATAATCAGAAATGTTATAGTAAAATAACACATTCTTCTGACGGACATTATTTGGACTAATTTAGTCACACGATTTTTGTGTTAATCTCAAACAATATTTATAAGAAAATTACGTATTTTTTGCTCGAAATATATTTTTGAACTCACATTGCAACAGTTTAAGGTTCTTACTTACACCCATTTATTATAATGTCGAAAATCTGAGTATTATGAGATTATGACGGAAGGAGGATGGTCCGACATGCTCTCTTGGCTACTGGTTTTCAAAATAAAAGCAGGCAGAGACTTCTCCCAAATAATGTGTTTTTGATTTTTACACGGTATATCCTAAAATACCAAAGGCTTCACAAAACTTAACAAAATCTAGTGACAATTACCACTTTGCCTATTCACCAAAGTTCCCTGACCTGCGTTCAGAACTATTTTAAAGAATTCCTAACAAAAAATCTCGCACGTACGTACTTTACTCGTAAGTGCAAACTAACTGCGCTTGGGCAGCCAACCGGCACAACAAAGACCAATTGTAGTACATTCCAGTTCATAAATATGTATTCATTGTTTTCCTTATCGCTTTGACATAAGGTGCACAATTGTATACATATATTCCAACAGCGACTATTGTGTTACACTCCAGATCATAAATATGTATGCATTGTTTTGCGTATCGCGTTGAGATAAGGTGCACATTTGTATACATATTTGTGAAGTTGGAGTACGTTGTCTTTCAACCCAGTTCACAAATATGTATTCATTTTTTTCCTTATCCCCTTGACATAAGGTGCACAATTGTACCCATATATGCCAACAGCGACTATTCTGTTACACTCCGGATCATAAATATGTATGCATTGTTTTCCTTATCGCGTTCGCATAAGGCGCACATTTGTATACATATTTGTGAAGTTGGAGCACGTTGTCTTCCAACACACGTACAAAGGTCTCCCAGTTGAATTAAACCCTATTTCTTTCCTGGACTATAGTCATTGGGGATCGTTGGTCTTGCAATTTAGAAGTAAATGAAGCGAAAGATTAATGAATCACACACACTGATAAAATTTATCAAGTTAAGTGTTTTGAAAATACTACTAAAATGTCTCTGTTTAGGTTGACTGGCAGTAGAGAATGCCTTTTAGCATTAAGTCCGCCATTTGTACAATTTTCTATATAATAATAATATGTGCAATAAAGAACGTATTGTGAAAACACAAATGTTTTCACAACACGTTCAACGTTCAATAGATGGCAGCACCAGCTCTCTCTTGCTATTCTAGAAAACTGTAAAGTATTGTAATAGGAGATGCAGGCATGTATTGCTTGCCCTTAGACTCCTTAGAATAGGGTCAAAGGTGCCTAGCTTTATTAGGAATTGCATATTATACCCGAGAACTTTGCGGTCTTGGTGATCTTGGTCGTTTTTTCTTTGGTATACATACCAGAGTATGATTTATGCGCGTCACACTAATTTGCAATGAAATAAACCGGTGAAATCAAACAAATATGGTTTCAAATAAAACGGTGCCACGAAATGGTCTCGCCTTATCTCAACATGGTATAATTATGTACGATCACATCTAAGCCGCTAAGTATTGATTGTCCCTTTCGGTCTTATAGATTATTGATAATACCGAAAGGGACAGACAATACTTAGCGGCTGGCTAAGTTAGGATAGAATAATTAGACCATTAGGTGAAAGAATCACGAAAAACGCTCACAAATAGAATTGTATTCCAATGTCTATGACGACTATGACCATTTTATTGTCTCCTCAAGAAATAACATATTATTTTATTTCATAATTATATCGTACTCATATTATTACTATGCACTGCAGTCGTTTGCATAACAAATTAACACTATTTAATTACAAGCCGAAGTCTCTTTTCCATCTCTCTTACTAGAAAGAGACTTTCACTTGTATTATTAGTAATATTACTATATTATTTGTAGTAATTTGTCATGCATTAGGCCCCAGAGCTAGCAAACCTTTTTATCAATCAAATAATTATAGTATTTATTTTTAATTTAATTCTTACAACACTTTTCAACAAAATGTATCGGTCTCTTCATTTACCTATACTGGCAACCAAATTACAATTTCAGATCGTAACTTTCCTAAGACGAGTACTTGTGGGAATTACCGAAGGAAACACGTCAAATACAAGCAAACAGTAATCCTTATTATAATCCATTAAGGTTCAAAATCACAATATGTTTGACATGTGTCGTGTGTGCAGATAATTAGGCAGGTTACTTATATGAAGTGCGAACATAAAACGTTTGTACTCTGTTGACACATAAAATGTCTTGTTTACGGTAATAGCGGAGTTATTATAGGTAAGTTATTTGAGGACAAAGTTATACGTGGTTATACATATAGGTAGATGCTTTATTACTCACTTAACTCACTAAAGGAAAACAAGCTATTTAAGGAAGTACTATATAGATATAGACATAAATTTATTCGTAACAATCACATAAAGGTGCATTCAGACCAAAAGAGCATTCGCTGTTCTATCCCCGCTCTATGAAATCAACCAATCACGTTTTGTATAACGATCGAATTTCGTAAAGTGGGAGGTTAGAATAGCGAATGTTCGCTTGGTCTGAATGCACCTTAAGGCGCAATATGTAACAAAGTAAAATACAAAGAAGAAATTGTGAGCATATTTCGTTTGACGTCACATTTTGTCGCCGACCAAGGATATGGTCAGCGACAAAGTGTGACGTTTTACTAAAAGACTCACATATTCTATCACATCGTTATTCATCATCAGCCTCTGATAGTCCACTGCTGGACGTAGGCCTCTCCTATTAACTATGCGTATAGACGCATCAGGAGGTAAATGCCCATAATCGCCACGCTGGGCAAGCGGATTGGCGATCGCAGTAATGTGTCCACTATGATGACGCTGCTGCCCATCATCAATCTTTTATCAAATAATGGTCAGTGACACTTTTTTTTTTTTTTTTTTAAATATTGCTACGTAATACAAGGTATGATAAGAGCGCGGAGCTAATGGTTTACTCGTATGCTCTTATATCGTGTCGTACATTAAGATGTTATTGAAATACAAATTCATATTTTGATTACACACATATTAAGTTGCGTTGAACTTTTTCAGTTCTTTTACTATTTTAGTTACATATGATACAAATGAATTGATGGTGGTTTCTTTAGTGATGATTTGTTTCAAGTTGAAGGGTTCAATATTGAGAAGTGAACAAGTATGAGAATGGTTTAATCTTATTGATTCAAATTTAGGACAGTCAGCAATTAAATGTTGAATGCTTTGAGGAGTTGAGTTATCGCAAGGGCAATGGTTGTTGTTTACAATATTGAACCGGTGAAGGTATTCCTTGTGGAATCCGTGATTGGTGAGAAGTTGTGTTATTGCAAAAGATGGCCTTACTACTTTAATAAATTCTTGTAAATCAGAGTGAGTGGCGAGCAAAGATTTGGTGTAAGCGCAGGAGTTAATGTCGTTGTACAAGTTAGCGGATGCAAGATTTGATAATTCTTTATTTTTAAGTTTGATGTAGCTAACTGGGGTTTGATAGTAATCAGGCTGCTTGTGCATAGACGCGGCTGACTTAGCAGCGGCGTCAGCAGCCTCGTTACCATGAAACCCCACGTGGGCTTTGATCCACACAAATTGTATGTTGACGCCATTGCATCTGGCCCTATGGAGTGAGTCGTGAATGCGAACTACAAAGTAGTTGTGACTATTTATGTTGCTTAATTCCATAAGGCCAGATTGACTGTCTGAGAGAATTATTAGTCTGTTGAATTGTTGTGTGGATGACCATTCGCATGCTTTAAAGATTGCTAATAGTTCTGCCTGAAAGACAGAGCATGTGGGATGCAATTTGTATTTTTTGATTGTTTCAGTTCCGTCGGGACTGACTGCGACAAAAGCTGCGCCCAATCCCTTAGTCGACTCATTCGACACCCGCAGGAGGAGTTGGGGTGGTGACAAATGTATTCTTACTGCCGTCACCACCAGGCCAACGTCATTATACAGTTACAAGTATCCGTAGGCTACGTGTAACCATAGCATTACAAAATACTACTAGTTGCCAATACAAGCTACGCAACTAAGGAAGCAATTTGCGTCAATTCAACCAAACTAGTATCCGCCGTTACTCTCAGGTATTTTAAATATCGAACAATTCCTACTTGAGGTAAATTGAACTTCCTTCGATTGATTCCCAACCAAGCCAAGGTTATGGCACTTGTGACAATGACCGAGTTTCGGTTGAAGCCGTTGCGTAAATATTGCGAGCACTGAAAGATTTTTTTTTTAATATATGGGACAACATGATGACAAGTAACAAGCACGGTTATGACTCATAGGATGCTATTGTCAGACGCTGATTTATCAATATGAAAGATTTCGTCAAAGATAGCTAATGTTTCAAGATAAATCGTGTGTTTGATTTTTTTTTTAAATTCTCTTTTCTCATATTTTGAAATCTCAAATTATTATGTTACTTTAAAATCATACATCGCAACAATTACAAACATTAACGTTAAAAGTGGGTACATTTAAGTAAAAACTTATATCTGGAGGTGCATGCAGACCAAAAGAGCATTCGCTGTTCTATCACTCTACGAAATCAACGAATCACGTTTCGTGAAACGATCGATTTTCGTAGAGTAGGGGGATAGAACAGCGAATGCTCTTTTGGTCTGCGTGCACCTAAAGGTGCGTTTAAAGTTTAAACCAAAAGAGCATTCGCTGTTCTAGCGCCCGTTCTACGAAATCAACCAATCACGTTTTGTGTACCGATCGAATTTCGTAGAGTGGGAGGTTAGAACAGCGAATGCTCTTTTAGTTTAACCGCACCTTTAAGTAATAACACAAAATAATCAAGAATGAATTTCCTAGCTATGTACATGTTGTTTTAATTATTTTATCCATAATACAGAGCCATGTTACACGTTTGACTTGAAATTATTTATTTTGCATGTGGTAATGGGCTACATTTTGTTGTTGTCATTGCCCTAAAAACTCTAGTAAGCATAAGCATGAATCCCTAGTATCTCTACCTTAACTTATTTTGTTAACATACCTACTATCCTAAAATATCTTGAAGAATAGCCACAATAAAAATCTAAGGAGATAATAAAAACATAAAATACTCATCTTTTTTGTTTGTTTTTTTCTTATTATTTTTACTTATTATAACATACCTATTATTTAATTTGACTTGACATTGCCCTTAATATTTCGACAGCCGCACTGAGCTCGCCGCGGGTTGTCGATCCCTGAACTTTGAAAATAGTACATTTCGAGCATCTCTATCACTCCAAAGGAGTCTAAATCAGTGTGACAAAGATAAATGCTAGAAATTTACATTTTTCGATGTTACCGGTAGGTCCTTTATGAACAACAGTTACGACCAGGTAATATTTGGAGGCGCCAACGTGAAATTACCTATTCATCACTATTATACCTCAAGACTTTTCTAGCAGGAACGAGAGATTGACAAAATTAAACATCGACATAACTGTTATCGATAAGTCTTATTGTAGTCGATAAATAAATTTAATAAATAAATAATGTACCATACGAGTAGGTTAGAGATAAATTACATGAATGTAAGTTATACCACTCAAAATGAAACATTATTTTTCTTATAATTACCTTGTATTTAGCACTTACCCATCAATATAACAAGGACTAATAAAATATACTCTAAAGCCATAGGAGAATAGAGCCAATTAATACGAGGTATTACATATTTAAGACCCTGTATTTTTTGATTATCTGATTTTACGAAGTTAGTATTTTTATGAGAACAGGGTGTACCTACTCATCGTGTATTTAGTACTTACCCATCAATATAACAAGGACTAATAAAATATACTCTAAAGCCATAGGAGAATAGAGCCAATTAATACGAGGTATTAGATATTTAATACCCTGTATTTTTTGATTATCTGGTTTTACGAAGTTAGTATTTTTATGAGAACAGGGTGTACTCATCGATAACATTTATTTATGTCGATATTTCATTTTGTCAATCTCTCGTTCCTGCTAGAAAAATATCGAGGTATAATCACTATACTTCAACCTTGGATGTACTATAATCAATTCATGGCAATGTCACCTTTCTGTCACTATGAATACGGGTGTTAATCCCATAAAATGTATGATACAGATACGAGCTTGAGAAAGTATATGGCGCATTGTTCTTACGGGACAACAATTGAACCTACAGTTGAACAAACAAATGCAGACGGTGGTCAGTTTTATTTTACCGTTTCGTCAAATTATCTTCACGTTTTATGGACTTTAAAGTTAGTTTGGGTACCTACTTGGGCACGGATCTCACAGCTACTAAGCTATGAACTATCGGCTATAAACACGAACAAAAGATACGCACTCCCGTGTAAATAAAAGAGACACGGCGATAATCGCCCAGCTATCAAGCTATATATATTTAAATATATACAGCGAGCATTCGCTCATTCTATCCCCCACTCTACGAAATTCGTTCGTTACACAAAACGCCATTCGTCAAAATTCGTTGATTTCGTAGAGTGGGGGATAGAATTAGCATTCGCTCGTTTGGTCTAACTAAATCCACCTTTACAGACCGGACTATGTATGAGGCCTAAAATGATAATCGCATAGAATGCACACAAATAATGTTATCACAAATACCTGCAAGCCTCAGTGTGCACGCGACACTTCCTGTACAACGTGCCTAATAATATCTACACATTTACCATCGTATCTCTGAACCATAAGGTTCAAAATTGTTGACATATTTTTATAACCGAGCGATGCGTTTTTAGATTATCATTATCACTTTCAAATGTTTAATCCTATTTTGAACTTTATGATAATGAGAATAAGGCGTTGTTTTTTAATATATGGAATTGTTTTACATGCATTCAAGTTTCGATCGCGTGATTGCTATTTCCATTCATTTGCAAGTGGTAAAGAGAGACAAAGTACGCGAATACCTAACGGGAACAATTAACGTTTGACCAGTTAATAATGAGTATAATGACATTATATTGTGCTATTTTGGTAATTTTCTGAGAACGTTATCGTTTACCGTTTTAAACAGGTTTTTGTGATATTTTTAAATGCATCTCTAAATGATTGTATTTTTGCTCAGCGGACTTACGGGTAGTGAAAGTGGGTCCTGATTTTAGTAAGAATTAAAGATTACTTTTGTACTAATTTAAACTTTCACGATGTTTATACTTTATTTTAAATGGAACGGGACTTAATTAATGGTGTACATATAATATGTTTGGAATAGTACATTGTGCATCAACGGAGGTAAGTACGGAATTACTAACGAGAGTGTTAGAAGCCCGACGCCGTCGGCGGAGGGCTTTTAATGACTCGAGTTAGTATTCCGAAAGAAAAATAGGTTTTAAGACAAAATATTATTGAATGACGTACTGACATTTCTATTACTCCCTAGGGAATTTCACTTTTATATTACTCCCGCTATGCATGCAAGCAATGGCGCACTTAGACAGCAAGTGTGATGAAAAATACCTTCTACGTTTCGAATACGGCATTGCACTGATGGTCCCGGAGAATGACTTTCTTGTGTCTACAACATCTTTTAGCTGACTGTGTTTTTCAAACTACCCGCAGTTTAAAGAAGAAATAAATAAAAGTAAAAATTAAAGCATAACTAAGCAGACTAGGTACCTAAATGGTTCGAAGCTGAATATCATACTTTCCACACTAATTGTAAAATGTACCTACTATTTTGCCAATTACGTCAAGAACTAGTGGCTAACATTTTCTACTCCCGTACTTTTATTTGTCACTTACAGTTACAGGTTCGTGAACACACCTTTAAGCCCCTACCTTATAGATGTCAAGATAAGTCTATATTGTCTATTCCCTATAAATGCATTCGGACATACACGCAGTGCGTTTTTTGGATTTTAGGACACCTAGTGTA
>JALPQI010025199.1:0-15014 GCA_025490895.1 Thaumatotibia leucotreta
AAATCGAAATTCAGAAAATTTCGAGGATTTTTCTCTGTCACTCAAACGAAGACGTCATTAGAGTGAAAGAGAGTAATCCTCGAAATTTACTAATTGCGTTTTTCGTGGTAGAGCCGCTGGTCCAATTATTATGTACAATTCCTACTGACTCGAGTGAGGGACTGCTCAAAATTTGTTTATGTACCACTCCTACTGACTGGGCGAAATCATTTCACATTATCTACAACTAAACCTTGAAACCGTGGGGTCTGAGCGCGTGTCGACTAGGTCTGCAAAGATTGCAAAGATCTGTCAGCGCGCTCATTTAATAGAGATGCTAGGCTGATCAACATTTTGTACAAGGAACAAGTAAATACATATATAGCTATTATTCTAAGCACCTTCATTGACAGTGATTTAGGACAAATATTGATTAATAATCAAGCTTGATTATTACTGTTCAACTAAGGAATAGATAACGTGAAATCAAATTCTAATTTATGTTCTCAAAGGAAATAAAAAACAAAAGTACTAATACTTATTAGATTTTGGAGTGTTAGCAACAAGATGTATTAGATTTGGTCCTGATTGTTCTAACCCTAATAAGTAGGTCTTATCATGCAGAACCTGTAATGATTCTATGATGATTGCAGATATATTAAAGGTTAATAGCTACTTAGTATGTGACATTTTTGCTCATTACTCTTGAAAAGATTAGTAATAATTTAAAGTAACAAATACTTTAATCTGAAAAATCAAATGTATCTTAAATGCCATTGTAGCTATGACCACGATCACGTTAATTAGTTTCTCGCCATCTTCAGGCTGGCCTTGAAAAGGAGGGGACAATTAATTAAAAGCCTACTTAATTTATTGGTCATTAGAATACTCGTTCTGAATCACTTTCATGGACAGATTTATGCAGATAATTTAATTATTTTCAAAAGTATTCCCAGTTAACACGACTTTTAAAAGAATGTATTAAAATAATTATCAGTAGCCAAGTTTGGTCTCTTATAAAGGGTTTGTTAAATACATAACAGATTACATTATTTATAAACCTAAAGTGTAGGCGGCAAAGAGCTTGCCCAACTTGTCACTTGCTAGGGCTGCAGGGAGAAAAACCGCCGGATAAAGATTATGACTATCGACTTGAGGTGTTTATCAATACTTTCTGCTACGAGGCCGTTCGCCGAAACATTGAATGATCGCTGAAGCAACGCCTCAATTTTATTGTCAGTTACTTTGTGAGCCAACGCATTAGGTTTTTTTTTTTCATAAAATATGCTTTTAAACGGTATAGTCGAAATATTGTTCACGGAAAAAGCAAGTTAAAATGCTGCAATAAATTACCCTGAGTTATATAGACACCTGCACACACTATAGTCTCTATTCAATTAAATGAATTAACTTTGCCTGCGAAACCCGCTATTTTAATGGGTATTTTTGAGCTGAGGCAGCGCCGTTCCCCAATTAGAGCAATTGAAAATCACCTCGTATTTACCTCGACATTCCTGATCAAAAATGTCGTAAGTTATTAGGAGATTTTCGTGCATACGACCTTTTGGTAATCGGTTGGTAGGAGAATTGTCCCGAGGTGAAAGAATTTGAAAGGGTTTTTATTCTGTATTTATTGTAGCTCTCATTTTGGAAAGGTAAAATGGAAAATTGGTTAGTCATTGCAAGATGGCAGTTAGATTGATCAGTTTAGATGATTGTAGGTCAAATTATATTGAAAAATTTGAAGTCTAAAGGACATGTCATCAGTATATTAAACTATTTTCACTATAATAGCAGCAGCGGTGGCTGACAAGTACAAGCATATCCATAATTTTCTTTTTCCGGAAAAAGCTTGAAATCTTTTAGAAATAAAGAGGAAGTAATTAGGCATCCCATTAACAGCGGGACTAATTGTGTATCAGGTCAGTAAATATCGTGGTTGTTGGCCCCTTAATGGTGTTTGGGGGCCGCTAATGGCCGCCATTTTGGATTCATTGAAACCTTTGCGTTCAATTTCGTTGCAGTAATTGGAAAGGTTTGGAGTAAATAAAAATGTTAGAGGGTAAATGACATGTGAAATGTCTGAAGCGTGGCGTCGCTGTAAGGAAGGTGTCAAGTATAAAAGACACTTGCATAATCCAGGGCCTGCCGACGTATTTATTTATTGTGGCATGTCATGTGGGCAGAGCAAGTCTGTAGAATGGTGGTCCAAGACAATAACCGATTGGATCCCTTAACATTCCTGCGGTAGAGGCTGGCCAAAAAGAAGGTCGTACGATGACTGAGATTCTTCTGTTGCATACTGACTGATGTTATTTTTGTATGCAACCCAAGATCTGCCAGAACAGAGAACCGATTTTCTACATTTTTAATCGAACCGGTATAACCCCGAGATGGTCCCGTTGGCACCAAATCGGGGTCTGATGATGGGATCTTGGGGAATCGGTTAGGATGAAACTTTTAAACGTGTTGCGAAAACAAATCAAATTATTTATTAACTAAATATTATGATTTGTATTTTTTATTTTTGCCCAGTAGTCACACTACTTAATAGGATGTAAATTATAAATATTAGATGTCACATACCAAAGAAAAACGACCAAAACCACCTAATGTCCGAGGTGGGGACATTAGTTTACTTTGGTATGTGACATCTAATATTTATACCTAATGAAATTTTTTTATTTGGTAATTATTATTATTTTTTGTAATTATGTGCAATTTCAGAATTAAAATTAACGAGAAACTCAACCATTTAAAAATAATATCGAACCGAGTTGCTCGATAATTCATATAAACAGTCGATAGTTGCTCGACAGTTTATTTGAATTTGATCGACCCGTATGTAAATGCCGTGTGGTGACGGCAGTAAGAATACATTTATCACCACCCCAACTCCTCCTGCGGGTGTCGTAAGAGTCGACTAAGGGATTGAAGTGTCACCGACCATTTTTAATAAAGATTGATGATGGAGAGCAGCGTCATCATAGCGGACACATTACTGCGATCGCCAATCCGCTTGCCCAGCGTGGCGATTATGGGCATTTACCTCCTAATGCGTCAATACGCATAGTTAATAGGAGAGGCCTACGTCCAGCAGTGGACTATCATAGGCTGATGATGTGATGTGTGATGTGTATGTAAATGAATGACGCCCTTCTGTAATTGAATCTTCTCTTTCCAGGTAAATTCCATTCCTGTAAAGTTCAACGGCACAGTGTTTACGCCAGATGGTCCAGTCAAAATAACTACGTTAATTTTGCCGGACGTTTATTATGTCGGGATAAACTGGCAGGCTGCCCACTGCGCTAAGGTATGTACATAATTGATGATTTTTTGCGACAGTTTCAAAAACAAACACGGCATGGTTTTAAACATACGTATATGAATTTAGTTGCATGCATATCGTCGTTATACTTACTCGAGCTCGGATATACAGCAATTAATTGATGGAAATGTAACTTTCTTTCACTCTGACTACGGATGCTGTTTCAATCGAGTGTTGCAGATACGAGATTGTGTAAGTATAGTATACTGGCGATATTGCATAGTAAGGGTGCGGCTCCAACGACGCGGAGCGGAGCGGAGCTGTGGGAGCTCGGCCAATGAGAAGGCATCACAGTGTTTCGAATTTTGAATTTGAAGAATGTAATTGGTCAATTTTGCACAGCTCCGCCTAAAGATTGAGGTGTTTTTCGTAACGGAACTAATTATTGTTTAGTGAATTTACTTGAACATATTGCGAAATACAAATCAAATTATTTATTAACTAAATATTTTGATTTGTACTTTTAATTTTTCTCCAGTAGTCACACTACTTAATACTCCTCGGACATAGGTGATCTTGGTCGTTTTTCTTTGGTATATGACATCTAATATTTATAATTTGAATTTACTTGTTTTTAGTCTTTTTACAAAATTGTATTCTCTGTGAAGGTTTGATAAATTTCCGCGCAAACTAAAGGTGCATTTAGAACAAACGAGCATTCGCTCATTCTACTCCCCACTCTACGAAATTCGTTCGTTACACAAAACTCGATTAGTCGAAATTCATTAATTCTGTAGGTAATATCTTCTTACATAACAAAGAATAAAAAAAGAAAAGATACAATATATATGTAGAGAATACAGGGACTGTCAATGTCGAAGAATGGTACGATAGTCGTACCGCCAAAACTGTCACATCACGATTGAATGCTGAATGCCATATTGATAATGTCATTTGTGTCATTACGGCCTGATTTATTACCACGACATTGTATAAATCATGAAGTTAGTTCTCTTTCTTCACCATATTCTTTTCTTTGCACATAGACTACGTATGTTACAAAGCTATTTCATCGTCAGCCTGTTGCTTTAGGTATTAAAGTAAATGTAAGCAAACAATTTGAATATTTACAACACCATAACGGTTGATTGCAAAAAAAAACGTAATTAATAGTACATTACATCAGAGGCCGGGAAAATGAGAATTTCCGGCCAAGTTGGTATATACGGCCGAGAGAGCGTGCGAGCGAGGCCGGATAAGTAACGAGGCCGGGAATCCGTTTTCACGCCGAGGCATGGTATAGGTAGTGCTTTTCTCAAACATACAAAGAAATAGAAAAAAAAATGACAATGTAGACGAAATTAAAAAAAAGTTACTTTGCAGGCCTTTGCTTTAGACAGGCGTGAATGCGAAACAGGTAGATAGACATATAATGACTTTAGCATTTAACATAATATATTTTTAACATAAATAGGCACACTCGAAAGTAGTACCCTTACAGATGATAACTCACTACGCGCCAAAATTATCTTCTCTTATTCACAATTAAGTAACTACGAGTATTACCATCTGTAAAGGTAGTATTTTCGAGTAAGCCTAATCATGATCAAATTAATAAGTTACTTAGCAAACAAATTTTGGTAGCACGCCTTCATGAGAATAGGTATCTAATGACATGGACCATTGATCAAAGAGGAATTGACGATGAAAAACGATTGGCTATAATCCTGGGAAAATAACAATTATTGTCGGTTGATTAACCAATTGAAAATTAATAATATATACGAGTATGTACAATGCAATACAATATTTCTTTATTGTTCACCCAAAGAATAAAAATATAAATTAAGTTATGATGTATGTAAGCATTGAAAAGGTAGACAATAAATTGTATAGGGCCGGTATGTAAAGTTATACTAAATTCCTTAAAATGTATAAAAAAAAAATGTACTGAGCTCTTTAATATACACTGAAATTATATTTGCTATCAAAGAGTACGATTTTGTACCGTTTGGCGTAGAAACTTTCGGTTCATGGGGCCCAGCTCACGAAGGGCCCCATGAACCGTACCCATGAAACGTAACTAAAAGACCTAAGAGCTGACGACTTCCCCGCACAACGCATCAGTATTGCGATACAGCGAGGAAATGCCGCCAGCATCCTCGGTACAATGCCACAAGGGCCAGTAGATTAGTTAGTTTTAATCTATGTATATATATAAATTGTAGTTTTGAAAATAAATAAGATTAAAAAAAAATGCTATCATATGTACTGGACCACGCTCAATTTGGGAATAGAATCCGCAGGCTCGCTCATAATAATAGAGGTCATCATTGGTACATTTGGTACCTTTACCTATCTAAGCTCTTTTTTATGCTTACTTATGGATGTACAGATGAAGGATCGGAAAAAACATGTCCAGTGCTTAAAAAAATCAGAGCAAATTCACACCTTATTCTGTTAAAAGTAAGGTGATTTTTCCTTCTGTAATTTGAATTGACTAGACATGTTCTTTCCGTTGACCCTTCAGAGTGTTTTTGAATCGGGAATCTCCTTATTATTTTCATTAAAAATTTCGTCGTATTTATTTACTACTACCTACTACTGTAGGTACAGTCAAGTGCAAAAATAAATATCGAAAGAATCCGCTCATAAATATGCTACGTCGTTCTTATTACAGAGAATTAGAGTGCACTGGAACATAATTTTTCATCATTTTTCTATACACTATTTTGTCTTTGACTGTACCAGAAAATAATACTCTTATACCAAATACTTGTTGTAATAACTAAGCCCGTTGCGGTTCGAAACTCGTCAATTTCGAATCATCTTTGTTTCTAAGTCTTCATAACACACGGTTTTCGACGAAGACTTTTGGCAGCCTCCCAGATTGCGCTAGCATGTTACCTTCCAAATTTCTTGTACTAGTGTGCATCTACCTCTAAACATAGTAGTAATAAGTAGTATTTTCATTACAATTGCCACCTAAAGCGATAAGTAATAAATACATGGGAATGACAGATTCTAACGAAAAGTCGCGTGACTATTTCCATACATAATGATGGTCACGTGACTTATCGCTTTTCGTATACGATTCCAGAATGGCATCTTGGCTAGCTGCAGGTGTCGCTAGTGTTGCTATAATTGCTGCTTCCCGTCAGGCGTCGTAGTAACTAACTCAACATTAAAATATCAGTCGAATTGAGGTTTCCTCCTTTTTTGAAGTCGGTTAAAAAAGGCGACCAATTCAAATGTAGAGCGATCAAAAATACTACATTTATTGATTTCCACGCTTTTTTCTACTGCCAAAGATTGTTGGACAGAGTAACAGATTTTGAACCTTATGCCTTTGACATACGTTTCGAAATGTATACATATTATTAGACGTGACTGTACACACTATAATTAGATTAATTTGTATGACTGACTTTCGTACACAGGTGACGAGACGGTGATTTTTGTTTTTTTTTCCAATCCACCGAATATTTCAAAGAATCGAATTTGTCAGTATCGCTATTATAGCTAGGCAAACGCAGCGTAAGACATCCACCCCCACCCACAAGATGGACAGACGACCTTATGAAGGTCGGCGGGACACGCTAGATGCAGGTCGCATCTAACCGGTACATGTGGAGGTCGAGAGGGGAGGCCTATGTTCAGCAGTGGACGGCTAATGGCTGAGATGATGATGATGCTATTATAGTCTTATACGATCGAAAGTGACAAATAAAAAGTAATTTTCGCCTAAGTTAGGAGACGGTTGTGTAAGGGGGTAATTTGGCACGCGTCGCCAAACTTGAACGAATATCCATCAATGTTTAATTAAAATATTACGCTCATAACATTAAGACTACCTTTAGATCTAGATTATCTAGAAATCTAGCTCACAATATGACCTAACATATGACTCATGCGGTCACGACCTGAAATGACAGCCTGTCCTTTCGTTCAGCGGTTTGGGACCTATAGGCACTTTTGCAATTCGTCCAATTAGTTTACGACCTAGTCTGTCCTCAGCGAGTATTTATAGAATGCGTTTATTAATGTTGTAATTGGTTTTCAGAAAGATAAATTAATAGCATTTGTATCTCCAATTTCTGTGCTGTACACGTGGGGGAGGCCTATGTTCAGCAGTGGATGTCTTATAGCTGAGGTGATGATATTTTTATTCTTGGTAAATTACCGAGATTATAAAAGAAAGGTGAGAAACAATGAGAGATATTATATCCTTGAATTGCTCACCTATTTATTGTTCTCAACATGCTAACCCTGCTCACAATATTCAGCTAAAGTATGACAAACACCGTGCCAGCGTCTGATATAAAAATAAGGAGTTCTGCCGACGCCACCTCACGAAACGGTAACAACCGCTATCCGCCTTTATGAATTTGTTGGCTCACCCTTTTTTGCTAACGGTACTTTACGAGCCATTTTCATACCTTATTAAGATTTGCTCTTATACTAACCGCAATTATGCTTTTATCGTATTTTTTGCCGTTCGATGTTGAACTTTGTAGCAGCAAGTTAAAACAAGTTATCGCGTTGTTCAAATGAACAATCGAGGTTTTTGCGTTTCGTACACTTTGATTTTATAGTGATATAGAAGCTGTGGATTCATTTTGGGGGGTTTTGCCATAATCGCCACGCTTGGCATGCTAGGAGTCTCTCTGCGTAATCGGATTAAAAATGAGACCATCCGCAGCAGAACCAAAGTAACCGAAATAGCTCTCCGAATCGCTAAACTGAAGTGGCAGTGGGCGGGGCACATTGCGCGTGGAACCGATGGCGTTGGGGCGGGAAGGTTCTTGAGTGGCAGCCACGTACCGGAAGGCGTAGCGTGGGTAGGCCCCCCACAAGGTGGACCGTGAAGGTCGCAGGAGTCCGCTGGATGCGGGTGGCGCAGGACCGGTTATTGTGGCAATCTTTGGGGGAGGCCTATGTTCAGCAGTGGACGTCTTTCGGCTGATATGATGATGATGATAGAAGCTGTGTTCAGTAGGCGTACTTGTTGGAACGTAAGAGATACGTTTGGTTTTACTCGATACGTAATTCTATCGCGATCGCACTGACATAAATAAATAAATAAATATCTTGGGACATCTTACACAAATCAACCTAGTCCCACGGTAAGCTCAATTAAGGCTTGTGTTGTGGGTACCAGGCGACGATATATATAATAGATAGATACGTATAGATACTTAGATACATACACAGCCATGACCAAGGAACAAACATTTGTGATAAATAAATACACAAAGAATGCCCTCGCCGGGATTCGAACCCGGAACCTCCAGCTTCGTAGGCAGGGTCACTACCAACTAGGCTACAGAGGCTGACATAAATATTGGAACAAGCGCGATGGCCTGCTTTACGTATGAAGCTAATTGAGACAGAATACTACATTACGATACAAGTGCGAAAAAAATGAAGTTCGAAACGAGTGGAGATAAATTGTACTCCCTTCGGTCGTGCTTTAAATCGAGTTACGAGTTTTCTTTTTGCACGTGTATCGTACGACGTTTTTCAATACATATGGCAATCCGAAGATTTCGACCGGACATAAAATGAACCACTTCTAGCACTAGCGCGTAAAAAAAACACCATCTGTACTGAAAAGATAATTTCGTCCGTATCCGTGAAAATACGAAGGAAAAAGATTTTGCACTAGATCTGTAAATACTTTCCCTCCATCTCCCATAATCTTGGGATACCTGGTATATTACTTTCTCCATAAATTATAAAAAATAATACACCTACCCTATACCCATATGCGCAAGACATATGAAAGCAGAAACTCAGCTCTCATAAAACTTAGTTCAATAAATCGCAGCGCTATGCGAAGATATCTAGGAAATAGTTCCTAATATCGGAGATTTAAAGGCTGTGTAAACAGAAGGTTCCTGAGTCGATATGAGACTTCAGACACGGTAAAGTCGTTTCAGTACATTAACTTAGGTCTTTGCAAATTATAACAACTCAATAACTGCGACTCGACTCAATGCTAAACATTGAAATTTATGCCCTATGTTCTTCTAGGTTTAATTTCAAAGTGACCTTTATGGTCTGGCCACGACATTAGTCTAATGTCCCGGCCACGACATTGGTCTAAGGCGACCAGCGGCGAGCGAATCCATGAGTTGGAGCGGGATGCCGATATGGGCACGAGAGGGAGCACGTATGGTTTTCTGCTAAGCCGGTCGCCTTAGACCAATGTCGTGGCCGGGCCTTTTGTGTATGACGCGTCCAGATCACTCGTTGTACACTAATTTAATATTATAGTTTGAAATTAAACCTAGATCATGTGACATGGCTTAAATTTCAATATTTGGCATAAAGTCGAGTCGTCATTAAAATGAAATGTATTTATTTGTGGAATGTGGGTACATTTAGTTAGAAGATAAAATTAAGTTTTAGATTCACCATACTCTGCTTAGACAAGCATGCAAATATATAAAAATAAAATTGTGGCTGAGGGCAGCACACAGAATCTTTCCTTAAGTTGTTTCATTGAGTTGTTATAATGTGCTAAGACCTTATCAATGGTCGGCCAGGGTCCCTTTGCTTTTTTACCCCGTTTTAACCCTCCAGGGGCCAGTATCTCGAATGATATTAGACTAATAATATTAGTCTTTTAACTGTCAAACGGTATGAGTTACCTTGGCAATACACTAATTATACTTATCCTGTATTATTCGAGCAATTAACCGTATGGTGACGGCAGTATGAATGCATTTGTCACCATCCCAACTATTCCCGCGAGTATGGTAAGAGCCGACTGATGAAATGTCACCGGCCATTTAATAGAAGATTGATGATGGGCAGCAGCGTCATCATAGTGGACACATTACTGCGATCGCCAATCCGCTTGCCCAACGTGGCGATTATGGACATTTACCTCCTAATGCGACTTTACGCATAGTTCATAGGAGAGGCGTACCTGCAGCAGTGAACGGAGATAGGCTGATGAGGTGATGATGTGATGTTATTCTAGCAATCAAATAGCCAATCGTCGTTCCTCTCCCACTTGTTATAGTGTCTAGCTTTTCCTCTCTCCTATCATATACAAAATCTCTTCGTTTTTCTTTCCGTCCAGCTAAATTCTGATTCAATACTTGAAGTTAACTTACTGCTTTGTCATTTTTACTGTGAGTGTGAACCATGATTTGCAAAGAACTGAGAAAACACTCGTAGTGATTACATTACATAATAAATATTTGAATTTTATGTTGAGCTTTCATTTTTTCCGTTACTTGTTTTCGTGTATCAAAATATTATTTTATTTTTATTTTATGTATTTGGGGCATCAAGCACGTTGCGACTACATTTGAGTAGGCTAGACGTTTTTAAATTAATGTGTTTACTAGGTACATTACATTTTAACAAAGAATTAACACTATACTCTGTTTGGTTAGGTATTTAAAAAAAGGTAAACCGTCTTGCAGTATCTTTTTATTAAAAATTACAAATAGAAAATAAGTCTTACCAAATATACATAATATAACAAGGAAATACAGTGATTTACATTGTTTTGATTCATTAAGTACCTAGTTAGGATTTATAAATGCATTTTTCAATAATTCTACGCTGATAAAATACCACCATGCCGTATTGTATGTATTATGTATGCCGTATGTATATTGTTTTTCAACGTGTTATAAAAGTTTTCTTGACCTCAACGAAGACCGCGGAACCCTAACGCTACTTAGCTGTAATCCGGTAATATGTTGAACAGCTCTCAAGGTACAGGGGTTTCCACTCAGCGGGGTCATAGCGACCCCTGATGCGGGTTATTAAAAAATGACGGAATGTTCATGTGTGTGAGTACTTGTAATAGGGTTTTCTTTAGGTACTTCGTAATCTACGTATGTCCTTCACCGAGTGGTGATGGCAGTAAGAATACATTTGTCACCACCCTGTCTTCCTATGGGTGTCGTAAGAGTCGACTAATTGATTGAATTGTCAGTGAATATTCCTTTATCGAAGATTGATAATGGGCAGTAGCATCATTATACTTAGTTATTGTTTTTTTATGTGACGAAGGTAGACAACTGATCTCTCAGCGCATGAGGGAAAGCAGGAACTGAGGCCCATGGACATAGTGACCAAAAAATCGCCTATGCGCTGCCTATCCTGCGTACTTAGATGGATTCCCAAGTAACAAAAGCCAATCTAAAAAGGGGATATTAGATATCTAATAGACTTCGATTTGATTGTCTACCATAAGAGTAACATTGCCCCCAAGCTATCTTCAATAACGCTTATAGATAGTCTATAGTAAAGTGGGCACAACCTTGTAACTACTCATAAGTCTCTCTCTAGAAACCACGAATAGACAGAGTTAAGAATTAAACATTTTCAAATAGTCTTAAGGCATTCTTCTAGAGTCTTTCTATACTATTTATAGACCACGATATGCACTAGTAGATGGTTAATAGATAAGCTTGAGAGCTAATCAGAAGTATTTACCTGAGAAGTTTTAAAACCAAATTAACTCAACCTTGCCAACCTTAAGAAAGATTTTAATAGAAATAGACAACGATACGTATAATGGCGCATATCTCAAAAGAATAATGTTAAGGTAATATTACAAAATGGCGTGACAAATTTCTAACTTCTTATTTCATGCGCCTAGTTTTCATCGGCTAATACTGATACTTAAACTTGCAAAACTTGGTGCGGATGAAAGTCTCTCGTTGAATTTGTGTAAAACTCTCGTTACATAAGAGCGCCCGCTTGAAATGTAATATTTAATAAAATATTAACCAAATATAAAAATATTAAAAAAATATATATATTGTGTTTATATCTTTAAGCCATTTGTTTCATTCATAATATAGTATATTAAAAAGTATAGGACGATTTGTTACAGAGAATATATTCATAAAAGTACAAAAACAAGCCAAAAAATAGTTCGTTACAATAATTTCACAAAATATTAGGCAGTAAAAATGGCGTCTAGTTAAACTTGTCTAGAAAAATGATTTCTTTAACACAAACTTTCTAAAGAATAATCTGTAGTATAGCTCTAGTAAATGACAAGACTATTTTTACTTGTTGCAAACCAAACTTCCTAGTCGAGGAATAAACTGGTTTATGAGTGGTTTAAGATTACCTATAAACTGCCATTTTTGTACACTGTTTTAACTTCTCACAGTATTTCTAGACATCAATCAGAGAACTGGCATTTTGAGTGCGTTGTGTATCATTTTGGATGGATTAATGCAGAACGAATTCAAGAAGTTACCTTCTTAAAGAAAATTGTTTTTTATTTGTTGACAATATGAAATATGTAATGGTGTAATCGCAACTTCGCGCCGCCGGCGTGCGCGCGTGCGGAGTAGTCGCGAGACGCACGTCTTGAGATGTTGAATTGTTTGGTGTATCCACGGTTCACACGGCCGATTTGTAGCAGTTTTAACGTGATATGTTTAGTTTTATCAGTGTATTTGAAGAGGGTGGAAAGTTTATTTTTTGTGGTACGTATTAAATTAGGTAGATATATCTAAATTATCATATTCGTACCTACCTATCTGTATAAAGTTTCCCCGATTTCTAAGAATGAACATTTGACACGCATTGTTTATTTATAGGTAGTTGGAACCATTTCGTAATTCAAATTATTGTCTAATCTTTATTTATTATTTGAATAATCTTACCCGCTTAATTCATGAGTCGCAAATCAGAATCGGAACTCCTTTTGCTCCTTCTCTGTATTTTCTTCTATTTTTAAATATTTGCTGACTCTCCGACGAAAGCCACCAGATCTTTTAATTTGTTGTACTGTCTCCATTGCATAAAGCCAGCTGATCTAGTAAAATTGCACTTATTTACATTATCTTTAAGCAAATAAACACTGGAACCACTATTTCACTAACATATTATTAGACTTACTGAAAGATATCTACAAAAGTAGTTTATGTAGACTTTAGTCTTTTTATAAACACACATAAGAGTACCACTAGCTAATACGGAATATCTCTGGGCTCTCCTGGCAACACTATTACGCCGCACGTCAAATTCTAACTGCTCTGTGTATATTAATGTTTTTTGGACTGAAATAATTGATTATTGAACTTTCTACGTGTTGATCTAACAATAACGGACCTCTTTTGCCATCATTAAACAACTGCAGCCTTGTGAAAAGTGTTAGTTATCGAAATAATAAGTATTAGTGAAACAGTGTTTACAATCTACCATCAAATTTCGTCAAGTGACAAGCTACTCGCATTGTTGGGTAATAAGCGCCGCGGTTTCGGCTATCACTTAAGCCCTTTTGTTCGACCTGACGTTTCACACCTTAAAACTAATTGTAATTTGTCTTCATGAAAGGAAAAGGGATGATGGGCTTAAAGCGAACCCCACCAAACACGCCTACGATGGATCAACAAGATTTGGCACACGACAAGGGTTTGATTGAACCAAGTAATCTACAGACTCAGTCAGGGTCGGAACCAAACCTAACAACCATGGATTGTGATCAACTGGGCAGGTTTAAACGCAAGCGTGAAGACAATGCAGAAGTCATGCACGAGATACGCAAACTACTCGAATCTGCGGCGACCAAATCCGATGATAAGTTTGCGAGACTCCAGAAATCTATTAACGAAATTATCGCTCAAAATGCGGAAATTAAGACATCAATCGAATATACATCAAAACAATACGACGACCTCGTGTCAAAAATGGACAAGCTAGAAGTTGAGCGGAAAGTGGAAAAGAGCTATGTACAACAACTTGAGACCCGAGTGGAGAGCCTGGAGCGTGCTTTGAACATTACAAAATTGGAGATAAAAAACATACCCAAAAAGAAAGATGAGACTAAAGAAGATATTCGAAATTTAGTGACTGAAACAGCCAAAGTTATCAACATCACCGTGGAACCCTATGAAATTAAGGATGTTTACCGCACAGGTAGGAAAGATAACCCTGCATCGCCCATAGTGGTTGACTTCAGCAGTGCGATTACTAGGAATAACATGTTAAAGAAAGCCCGGCAATTCAACATAAAGAACAAGCTCTGTACCAGCCACCTAGCGACTGAGGGCCCAGTCCGACCAATCTATATTGCTGAAAAGTTAACCTCTCATGGGCAACATATATATTACCTGGCAAGAACATTCGCCCGAGAGCACAAGTACAAGCATTGCTGGACCTCCCAGGGCAGGATTTTCCTTAGGAAGCAAGATGGTGGACAGCTTATTCCAATTGAATCTGAGCAGATCTCCGTAAAATTTTGTCAACTTGACTAGAAATATTTTTTTCTCCTCTGTGTAGACTGCCATACAAAATAACATGCATCAGCACCCTGTTAGTATTAAGTATACTCACTAATTTAGAATTATTCTTAGACCTAAGCCCAAAACAAAATAACACTATATTACACTCTATCATAAAAATAAAAAAACACACACACAAAGTATTTCCTGCTCGCAAACTATACTCATATACACACATTAGTATCAAAATTCAGCTATTTTATCTGGGGATTTATATTGTTTCACTTGTAATGATAAACTAAAACAAAAGTGTATGCATTTTTGAACAATACCCAAATATAAATTGTAAATGAACTGTAAAAATAATAATATTTTCTCTGATGTTGACAATATTACTGTTGCCTCTGCCTACAACTGTACTACAGAAGTGTGTAATCTAATGCTAAAGGAATCCAAACAGCAATTGCATATAGTCTGCCAAAATATTCGTAGCATATACAAAAATTTTGATGGTTTTCTAGCACAATTAAACCGCTTTGTATTTGATATGG
>JALPQI010025200.1:0-12564 GCA_025490895.1 Thaumatotibia leucotreta
TATGTTGTGCTGCCTGGATCAATTCTCTTAGGATTATTAGTTCTATAAGATTTTTCCCAATAAAATAGAGTATAATCAATAAAAATAGCCTTTATTCTCTGACTTAATTTACATTTCACCTTATGTGTAAATATATGTATTTTTGGTTCTTCATATTTATTATTCCTTTTTATTTATTCATTTGTCAGGCTGTCATTAACATAGGCCTCCTCCAAGCTGCGCCACTTCTCACAGTTTTTTGAGAATCTTCTCCAGTTCTCAGGCAAATAGTACCTGAGAAAATAGAGTATAATTCTAGTAATATCACAAATACTAATGAACACACACACAAACACACAAATATTAACTTTATTGGTTCTAGCTCAATCAGCCTACTCCTCCAAGTGGCATTGCCATGTGCACTGATGGCGAACGGCCCTGTTACATTGGATCTCCGAGGAGGCACCAATGCGGACATGGCACCGCAGATAGACTACATGGACAGGGTCTTCAGACATGCATTGAAGCGGTTTGGAGCAGATTTTGAGTTGACTATACACAGGAGAGGGTGAGTTGTACTAAAACCTGTTTATATAAATAATTAAATAAGCCTTTATTCAGATATACTTGTCTACTAAAACACCATTTCCACTAATATTCAACTTCTAGCAAGTGTTCACATTAAGCAATTAAACAAAATTGTGTTTAACGGCTATTTCATAATATCAAATTGCATAGGAGCAGACCTGCTACTAAGGGCTTGTCCATTAATTACGTCATACTGTATATCACCAATTATCACCATAGGGGAGGGGGGGGTCATCGGACAAATCACG
Organism: Thaumatotibia leucotreta; assembly: GCA_025490895.1. Classification (NCBI taxonomy): domain Eukaryota; kingdom Metazoa; phylum Arthropoda; class Insecta; order Lepidoptera; family Tortricidae; genus Thaumatotibia; species Thaumatotibia leucotreta. The sequence continues at coordinate 816 of JALPQI010025200.1, forward strand.
TGTAATTTTTTGTTACTCTCTGCTGAACAGCATACTTCTTTTAAAACATAACCAGATGTCAGATTCCTGAAAAAATCACCAAGTATCACCATGGGGGTTGGGGGGGTCTAAAATAGGCCAAAATCGTATGACGTGATTAATGGACAAGCCCTAACAAACTTAATTTTCTATAATTTTTTAGGTTTATTTATTCTTAAAACCATTACTTTAAGAATATAGTTTCCTAAAATAAATAAAAAAACCAATCCAAGTCAATTCCCATGAAATGAACAAAGTTGTAGTAATTTTCTTTAGTACCAGTGACTTTACTCCCCTGTTTTACAGTTCAGCAACCATAGTCGTAATCTATCACAAAATCAATTCACTTCCAAATACAATAGAATTTCGATATCTTTTTTTTTTTAAAGTGGCTTTCACTCCTCGGTCATTTCGATATCTAATATTCAGTACCTATCAATCTGACAGCTGTTTGGAGCTCGCATCTACGTAGCGCCGCATGGCGCAGAAAAAATGCCGAAAATCCTCATTCTTGCAATTGGCAGGTACTTCCCAAAGGGCGGCGGTCAGGTGACCGTGAACGTGAACCCCGTGCGGAGCCTCCGCGGCGCGGTTCTGACGGAGCCCGGCTCCGTCGAGAGGATCCAGGGCTCCAGCTTTGTTGCCGGAGTGCTGCCTATCAATGTAAGTGCAAAGACTTCCGGTAATTATAGTTCAATTTCAATTTCAATGCCTTTATTTCTGATATATTATCATTTTACAATTATAATATTACTTAGTTATACAAATTACTAATCAGCGTGTCCTTTCGACACAAAGGCCTCCTCTTTTTCCTTCCATCCGAACCTGTCTCTTGCAAGCCTGACCCACATGGGGCCGGCAACCCCCCTGAGGTCATCTGACCATCTCATTCGTGGTCTTCCGATTTTTCTTTTTGCGTTGTGTTGTACCCATTCTGTCATTCTATTTGTCCATTTCTCATTGCTTCGGATCATATGGCCTGTCCACCTCCATTTTGCAGGATTAGACTTCCTCTCGACATCCTCCCATTTTGTTATTTGCCTAAGATCTTTGGCTCGTTTTTTGTCTTTCCTGGTAATTATAGTAATCAATTATAATAAGTATATAAGAAATTGCACATTGCACGTAGAACCAATGGCCGGAAAGTTTCTCGAGTACCGGAAGGCGCAGTGGGTAAGTGGGAGCACAAGGTGGACTGATGACCTGATGAGGACCGCAGGAGTCCGCTGGATGTGACTGGCGTAGGACCGGTCATTGTGGCAATCTTTGGGGGATCCCTATGTTCAGCAGTGGACGTCTTCCGGCAGATATGATGATGATGATGGTGATATACACCGGTTTTTTTAATATACTGAGTCGAAACAGTAACTAAAAGCGTGACAGAGTGGTGGTGGAAGCAAGACAACGAAAATAATTTTGACCCAATTAGTAAATATCTTGGAACACTAGGTACATGAAAGTGTAATTTACTGTTTAGAAAATCTTTAAAATTTGCAAGTTTCTAGTATTAGTATTAGAAACGGCCACTGAGATATACTGCAGACAGACAGACGGACATGGCCTTTCCTAGTTTACTACGGAACCCTAAAAACTGTGTATAAGTCGCTGTCAATGTGTAACTGGGGAAAAAACTCAGTATATAGCTGTATAGTATAGCAAGGTCGTCTCTATGAACCTTCTGACAGCCAAGAGGCAAAACGATATTTCGTGACACTGACGCCAGGCAATCGTGATTTTTAAGCGAAATTGAACTTTACGGCGTCCCGCGTAAGTTCCTGCTGCATTGGCGTAGTTGTTGACCACTGGCCAGTGCTGTAATAGGGATGATGACTGTAGTTATAATAAATTATTTAACATTATGCACGACGTACCTAATACACGAAGAAATTATTACTAAGATGTAGATTGCAGTAATCTTTGTACTGAACTTCTTTTTAATAAATTGAAAAGAACTTAAAAGAGTAGGTCATTTGGCAGTACTCAAACGTGACGTCACTTTTGAGTATTTCATATAAAATTCCATAGTGGTGATCGTTTTGACAGTTCGAAAAAAGATGCTGATTTGAATTACCAGTCACCATGCCTATTGTCGTTGTAGTCACGATTTTTCGTTGTCGTCTATGGCCGACGGTGGCGGTTAAAAGGTTAATTTTTTACTTGAATATCAGTATTTATTATGTTCATTGTCATTTATCAGCCTCCGTCGCCTAGTTGGTAGTGACCCTGCCTTCGAAGCTGAAGGTTAAGGGTTCGAATCCCGGCGAGGGCATTATTTGTGTATTTATTTATCACAAATATTTGTTCCTTGCGATCACAAAAGGCCGAAAAATCCACGACGATGCGTGGTTTGAAGAATTAGCCAATAAGCGCAACAAGCGGCATGCTCGCCAGGGGGCTGCGATTGATTGCGCAACAACAACATTTGTGTGTCGCAAATGTGGACGCATGTGCCTTTCCCGAATTGGCTTATTTAGCCACGAAAAACGTTGCTTTTTACAAACAGACGCTGTTTAAATCATCTGCAAAGATGTACAAGGCCTGTAGTAGTAGGTCATGGCTGTCTATGTATTTAAGTATCTATATGTATCTATCTTATTATATATATATCGTCGCCTGGTACCCACATCACAAGCCTTAATTGAGCTTACCGTGGGACTAGGTCGATTTGTGTAAGATGTCCCAAGATATGTATTTATTTTATAATGCTTTTTTTGTGATTAGATGGCCCATAAAATGGCAGAAGGTGCTAAGCAGGTGCTACGATCGCTGGGCGACGTCAATATCGACTGCTACAAGGAAGATAGCCGCATTGCCATTGGGAACTGTAATGGTATGCTGTGAGTATACATGAAGCTTCAAATTTGAATAGTAAACTAATAAACCTTTTTTTTATGTTGCCTTAGAGATGGGGTAAATTTGTATCCCTGTGGCAGTGGAAACGGTGGGCTGTTGGGGTGTGGAGGCTAAGGCGTTTTTGCGCGAAATAGGACGTCGATTCAGGCTGAAAGGGGGAGACACCCGCTCAAAATCTTTCTGGTGCAAAATCTCTCTATTGTTATACAACGCGGCAACACTGCTACGGGCACAGCACCGGGAATGGCAAGGGGTGTAGGCAGGGACGGATTTAGAGGTTGAGAGGCTTCGGGGCTACAAAGGAATGGAGGCCCCCTGCCCCCAATTATTTTCCAAATAAAGTAGACAATTTTGTTCAATCAAGTTCTCAAAACAGTTAAAACAGCGTAAACATCAGTGGACTATCATAGGCTGATGATGATGAAGCAAGTAGGTAGTGTGTACCTATTAGGTATAAATCCTACTCTGACGTTACGAATTACGAATTTTTTTACTAGCGTTTACTAGTTTGTAAACTGAATTTTTTTTTTAAATCTCTATTGTGGGGCCCTTCTTTTGTGGAGGCCCCGGGGCTGTAGCCCCGGTTGCCCCCCCCCCCCCCCCAAATCCGGCCCTGGGTGTAGGGGGATCGGACGAATCGGCGTCATTTTATTACTGTCACGCTAATTGGGTGTCCCTAAAGGGTTGGCTAAAAGTAATGAGAATTTTTATGTTTCATTACATATAAATACAGGAAAAAGCTATTGGTTTATTGAATTTGTAATCATAAACTATAGTATCTTAGACATAATATAAAAACAAATTAACACAGCATATGAAGTTCCCACATCCGATTTGTGTAACTGTCTTCTAACCCTCCACGTAATGCTTTGGACAACGTTTAAATAAATTTTCGGAAGAGTATTTTTATCACAGTTTCAATTATTTTTAAAAGTGGTCCAAAGCGTATTTCAAGTTCATGAGCAAGCTACTTAAAAAATATAAAACCGGGCCTTTGTTATTATTAAAGGCTATCCAGTTTACGACTACGTGAAATATCCTATAGTTTGTGATTATAAAATCGATATTTTAATGCTTATTGTTATGTCTTTAAAAATATAAATTCTCATTACTTTAAGCCAACCCGTTAAAAGTGAAATTGCCCTGATGCACGAAAGAGGCAAATCCTGGCCAAAGTATAGAAACGTCGTTTTTGTGAACAGTTTAACCTGCACAACGTCCACGGGCTGCGTGTTAGGGAGCGACTCGCTCGGCAAAAGGGGTTCCGACCCCCGCCAGCTGGGGGTCGACGCCGCCATCCGCCTTCAGAGTGACGTGCAAGCTGGGGCCTGTCTCGACCAATACGCTCAGGTACTCTTGTAGCTGTCTGTGTCTATTGATAGTAGTGTAGTGGGGTTCCGACCCCCGCCAGCTGGGGGTCGACGCCGTCATCCGTCTTCAGTGCGACGTGCAAGCTGGCGCCTGTCTCGACCAATACGCTCAGGTATTCTTGTAGCTGTCTATTGATAGTAGTGTAAAGGGGTTCCGACCCCCAGCAGTTAGAGGTCGACGCCGCCATCCGTCTTCAGTGCGACGTGCAAGCGGGCGCCTGTCTCGACCAATACGCTCAGGTATTCATGTAGCTGTCTATTGATAGTAGTGTAGAGGGGTTCCTACACCTGGCAGTTGGGGGTCGATGCGGCCATCCGCGTTCAAAGCAACGTGCAAGCTGGCGCTTGTCTCGACCAATACGCTCAGGTACTCATGTGATAATGATGATGTTCTCCCAAACGTATCTGTCGGCAACGAGGTATACAATTACAAACAAAAGTCATTTATTTCGGACGTTATAGGTATAGTTGTAGTGTCTTGGGCTGAGATTACTTTGAGGGTACTTGTGTAGCTACTGTACTGACGGTAGTGTAGAGGGGTTCCGACCCTCGTCAGTTCGGGGTCGACGCCGCCATCCGCCTTCAGAGCGACGTGCAAGCTGGGGCCTGTATCGACCAACACGCTCAGGTACTCGTGCAGCTATTGACAGTAGTGTAGAGGGGTTCCGACCCCCGTCAGCGGGGGGTCGACGCCGCCACCCGCCTTCAGACCGACGTGCAAGCTGGGGTTGTCTCGACCAACTCAGGTATATCAGGCATATCAGCTCGCTCAACTTCAATTATTCGCCGTGTGGTGACGGCAGTAAGAATACATTTGTCACCACCCCAACTCCTCCTGCGGGTGTCGTAAGAGTCGACTAAGGGATTGAAGTGTCACTGACCATTATTTGATAAAAATTGATGATGGGCAGCAGCGTCATCAGTGGACACATTACTGCGATCGCGAATCCGCTTGCCCAGCGTGGCGATTATGGGCATTTGCCTCCTAATGCGTCTATACGCATAGATAATAGGAGAGGCCTACGTCCTGCGAAAAACGGTTCTGCGACTATCATAGGCTGATGATGATGATGATGTCAGTCCACATCAGGGTCATTTCTCAGAGCGTAAATGGACATCTCATTCATCTGGTCACGTTTTTTTGGAAGTGGCTAAATGCTTTGAAGTTGGTTTTGGTTGTCTTATAGAGAAACGGGTGCTGCTATGCTATTCTCTTATTGACACATTCGACGCTGCGTTCGTCAACGAGCTCGATGTCGAGACAGCCTTGTCTAAAATCCTAGCTGTTTGATTTGACACAGCGCTGACAGCAAGGCGGTTTCCTTAGTGAATAACACTACTGTATCTGACAACCGAAAATGGTACTAAAAGATGCAGCCACTTCCAAAAAAACGTGACCAGATAAATGAGATGTCCGGTTACGCTCTGAGGAATGCCCATCAACTTCTACGTATAGACGTTCGTTAGCTCGAAAGGGTTAAGATCCATACCACTTACTCTAATCATAAATATCATAATATTATTTGAATTATCCATTGTTTCAGGACCAAGTAATTTTGTTCATGGCGTTAGCTGAAGGCAAATCTTCGGTAGCCGTGGGAGAGGTCACACTGCACACTAAAACAGCAATACACATTGCTGAAATGTTAGCTAAGGTGAGTCTATTACGATTATAATCTAGCTTGCATTTGAATGAGACTAATTTTCATAAGCGCACGCTTATTGTTTGCTGAGATCGCGAAACGTCTGGTTGACGTAACTAAAGACCGAAGAGCTGGCGACTTCCTCACACAACGCATCAGTATTGCGATACAGGGAGGAAATGCCGCCAGCATCCTCGGTACAATGCCACAAGGGCCAATCTTAAATATAGGTTATGTTAAACTAATTATTTTGAAAAAAAAATGTTTCTTTATAAAAATTAAATCAGACCTGTCTTATTCAAGTTATTTATCATATTCCGGCGAGGTGAGCTGAATATTGACTGTCTGACTTATCAAACTACGGCGATCAAAAGGTTTTTTTTTTCAATTGTTTCAGGTGAAGTTCGAGATACACCCAAACGGAAAACAAAACACGATCGAGTGCACGGGCCTAGGCCTTGTTAACAACCTACCTACCTAAAATATATATCTAATGACTTAGGTTTATAAGAACTCAGTTTCTAAGTGTCCACGGAAAAAACATGACCAGTGCTTTAAAAAATCAGGGCAAATTCACACCTTGTTCTGTTAAAAGTAAGGTGGTTTTTCCTTCTGTAATTTGAATTGACTAGACATATTCTTTCCGTGGACCTTACAAGTGTGATGTGATGTTAACGAAGTATCAAACAAATTTTTGGGCGTTTTCCAAAAAAATCCGTAAAACCGGATTTTTCTAGATCTGGACGTGCTGAGTACTAGGACGAATAGATAATACAAAAATAATGTCAAACGTTTTACGAGCGTCACGTAGGTAACGGAAACTCAAATTTTGTACGATATTTTTGGGACAATTGTTCATTATCTAGATCGAATCAGCTGGAAGAATCAGGTTTTGCAGATCTTTTTTGCTTAGCTTTAATTTTTTAACCAGCTATGGAGAAATGAAAACTGCCCCAATAGCATTTCGCTAGATCTAATTACAAAATGAGGTTTATAAAATATTTATTGAAATAAAAGCCATAAAATATATCGACGTATTTTATTACATTTCTTTCGGCGATCCATCACCTTACATCCTTTTGGAATTAACCGTAAAAAGGCCAAAAATATTCACATTTATTATCAATATACTGCGTAAGTACGTCCTTAGTCATCTATTTAATTACGCCAGAATTACACATGTAAGTATTTACGTAAGTTGTAGAGACCGAGCTATAAGCTAGAATAAGACAATGATATTCTATAGTCATTCTTTAGAGGCCTGTCTCTATGGCCGCGAAAACACCTGAGTTCTTACGTAAGTTGTAGGGACGGAGCTATACTAAGGAATGAGAAAGCGATATTTACCCATTGATTTAGAATATATAAGTGGATCCCCAAACAGCTCAAAAAAATAGCCCCAAAAACTGGGCTGCAGAAGTAAATATTGCGGTCCTTTTGCTCCGCTATTCAGTTCTGACAGTTGACATTTGGTCACCTTACGGTATAGCATCATTATTCCTTAAACATAAAAAGTTTCTACTATTTTGCGGTGTTGTTCGCAAATTTGACACTTATTGCTCACTTCACAATTTTTTTTATTCTTTGAGTTTTTTTATTATAGTTTATTGTAAGTGAGCGTTATTAGCTTCAACTGAAACATGATAGAAATGACTTTTAGTGCCACTTTTCTTGGTTTTTTTGTTTGGCTCTGTGCGTCCATTTATTATTTAATGTCATTGTATTTACCTCTCATTCCTTAGTATAGCTCCTTCCCTACAACTTACGTAAGAACTTACAGGTGTAATTCCGGCCTAATACTTACGTAAATAACTTACAGGTTCCGGCCCTATAATAGGGGCGTTTTACGAATATAGCCGGAATGTTGGCAGCATTGACTCGCCGCGAGATTTTGGGTTATCCCCTAATAGTGATGTGCCTTTACTGGTAACTTTCCAAACGTAGGGAATGCTCCTAAATTGTAAACTACTTAGTAATATTGGGAATTTACTAGGAACGCATATTTTTTCCTCAAGTTGTTACTTCTGGCGACAGATGGGCCAATAATCTTTTTTCTAGCGGTTTGCAAATTGCCGTTTCAAGAGAAAGCCCAATAAGGACTTATTTTCTAAACGTAGAATAATTAAATGACCCGGCTTTAATCTCTCACTAGTGGAGACTTTACAAAAATATTTGTTATATTACCACCAAATTGATTTGGGCAATGAAAAACCAGTAACAAATGGGAATAACCGTGATTTTGTATCAAATATTTGCATATTACATGAAACGCCCCCTCCGGGTTGACAGTGCGAAGAATTACACAAAAAGAATAAGATTGTGACTATTGGTAACTCCCGAAATACAAAAATAATATATATCATTTGAAAACTATATCCGTAACAAAAATAAACTTAATCTAATCGCGTATGCACATTGAAAACAACACAAAAATATAAAATTTCGTTAACACAGAACATGTGTCATATAACAAATTGCAAATTGTCTCTACGCCTAACGTCAAAAAGAGATAAAACTTTATAAATATGGCGTACATAAACATACAAATTAATATAGAAGAGTGTACACAGTAGGGGAACACCAAATTACATCGATTACAACCTAAAAGTAAATTATGCACATAGCACGGGCCGCGGCCGTTGGCTATACATACTCCCTGTGGAAGATATTATGCGGAAGATGTCAAGCCTCGTCCAATATTATCAAGATCCTATAATTATTTCCAAGTTTTTATATTAGACACATTTTTGTATCAAATTCTTACTATGTTGAATCAACTGAATACAATTATTTTTTTATGTAGGTAACAAAATAAGGGTTCAATGTCAAAGTATAGGACGGGCTCATATTATAGTAAATGTCACACATCCCTGTCAGGTTTTCAACCTGTTTTCATCAAATGCATGATATATTATAAAATAATAGCTCATTTGAGAGAACCTCTAAAGAGGAGCCATATTCCCTACTGCCACAGTCATACTGACTCCATACAAGCCTATAAAGATTCCAATTATATACCTTGTCAGCAAAAGCTTAAGGTCGAATTCAAAAGTGGAATTACGGAAGACTTTAATCTTTAATTTTGCCGAAATTTCACATTTACTAGTCTCCTCGTTATGTTGAGTTTTACTCATTTCCAAACACACTTTGAAAATACAATACAATTACTTCAGTATTCGAAAAAAAAAACTTACATTCGAACAAATAATACGAAGGAAATGTGACCTGTCAGTATTTTCTGAATTTTATTTACAACTTTTACAATACTTGAAAGTTAAGTTAGATTTTAGACCTATTAATCTATTCTGCTACAGATGTAGTGCATAAACCTATCCCAACGTGTTTTCACGAAAACGTATCCATTCATACTATCGCAAATCGTCGTCCTTATCTGTCAATTTGACATTCGCATGTTGTAAAAAGAAACAAAACATAAACTAGGTAATATACTATTCGTAACTTTGTTGAAAACGGGAAAATTTAATATTTTGAACTTATTATTGTTACCTTTTGAATAAAACTTAATTTCGGCCGTTTCCGTGAAAAATCGAAGAGAAAAATTGTACAATACAAATATATTTCATATAATCTTTGTGCTTTGATTCACTTTGCATTGATTCTATGTACATTATTAGGTGCTGAACAGTGAGTCCCGAGTTTATCTATGCGTCGCTTTCACCATGCATACTTAGAACGTGACAGCAACGACAAAAATAAACACTGGACTATAAACCTACAGGTGAAGAATTTAAGTAAATGACCAAGATTGTTGTAAACGAAATGCAACTATTTGTCGCACTTGACAGAGAGATAAAATTACGACTACTAATCGTTAGCGATTGTCATTTTCGTTATGCACTGACGCACGTAGTAATTACGTGTGTATCTGTGTATAAGACATTTGACGTTCCATGTTTGAATAATAACGTAAGAGACAGCAGGGTAACCAATTCAATTACCAATCGCTAACGGCCGTCGAACGAAACGCAACTGTCTTTGTCTTTCGTCACACTCATAAAAACGAGTGACAGAGAGATAAAACCACGATAAGCTGAGCGTTAGCGATTGGCGACTTGGCTACGAACTGTGGTCATTTCCTTAAGTTTTCACTTATACAGTTAAGTGGAGTGGCTTGTATGAGCCGGTAGTGTGGTGTGCGTTAGTCATGTTTGCGCTTGAGTTGAGCCTACTCAGTCTTCTTAGCCTTGGGGTCTTCCACTATCGCTGGCTGGTCTTCGTAGCTGAGGACAAGAGTTGGCGTAGTATTAATATATCTCTTATAAATACTGGATCTCATATACTAAAGAAAAAACTACAGCAACGTCCAAGGTGGAATTCGAACCCTTGTAGGTTAAATGTCACCCGGTTCTAGTAGACACTGGTCAAATTTCTTCAATAAATCGTTGCAGATGTAAATACGACCTAACAACTCGTACGGCAAATCCACGTAACTGGCAGCGATTACTAACGCGTATGCTAGCGTTGAAAATTTCGAGATTTAATCCCGTTTCTTTTCAGAGCTCGTTTTTTTCCGCATTTTTTCGGAAAAATCAATGAAAGTTTCCACATTAATTTTCAACTCTAAACCAATGCGAATTAGATCTAATTTTCACTTATACCAAAATTTGACTTGAATTAGATCACAGATAAAATATAGGGAAGATTCCGTGTATTAAGACATACGTGAACAAACTATTGTCATCCTTTACCATCTCAAGATGTATTCCATAAGGAAAAGAGACAAATAAGGTAGCTCTACTTGGTCTTGAATTCTATCAATGACTCCATTTTCTTGAACAATGCTACCAACCTGACTAGATAAAATGTCATTACTATTAGTGTTGTCCAGTCCAGTCTTCATCGTATGGGTTTATCGGCAATAATATTTTTACCAAATTAGGTAGCGAATACAGTAGGAATAAACCTTATTTCCTACTCAGAATCACGATCTTCTGCGATCCATAATATGTCATGATTTCTAAATCTACATTTTAGGATAAAAATAAAATCACAAAATTAATGAAATTTTATCTTTAATTAAAATGTCAAATGTCATAAGAAGTGTTCTGTCTAAAACGTATGCCACTAGTTGGCACCATTTAGCGGTAAGGTCTCGCTAAGAAACAATTATCTAGCCTCAAAGAAAAACTAACTAGAAGGTCATTTTATTTTTTACATGATTTTATTAACTCGTACAAATCTTAGAATTTAGACAAGTTTCTTTACCTGACGCCTCAGTGCTGCCACCCTGGTGAACGGCATTTCAGAAAATCTTCATTATAACATGTTTTATGGAACTTATCATCCCTTAAAGCATACCTAACAATTTTCGTATGATGGCTTCTTTATAATTAATCAGTCGACACAAGTATCACATGAGTGTTATTATTAAACTAAACTTAATTTACTTTCTGGTTGATATGACATTGGATGATTACCAAATATGGTGGGTAGTACGTCAGAATGTAATCACTTATGCGCGTACCCTTGCCTGAAACAACAGCTTAAAATGTGCGGAGCATATTTTTGAATACTTTTTAGGGCACCAGTCATCTGCCTTTTGATACTTTTTGACCCATAATAGCCTTTGTTCAATGTCCTGTGGAAACCTGTTCGAAATTAAAAACATCGATTCATTTTCTGAGTTGGCTATCAATACATTTATCGATATCACGATCGGTCTCTTAAGTGCAACACTATGCGATACAAATATTTGAATCCCACTATTTATTATTACATTACGAATGCAAATACGAATGGTTAATTCACAAAACTACACACATGTATCCGGCAACAAATATTGAATAAGATTTTCAGTTACTTTTACCGTAATAAGGTTCGAAATCTTAAAATTCAAGTCAAAAC
>JALPQI010025201.1:0-20335 GCA_025490895.1 Thaumatotibia leucotreta
GAACAATATAGAGAGACAGCCCAACGTTTGAAACTGTCATTCTATGTTGACAACTGTGTAACCAGCCTTGACACACGTGATGAAGTAAACAAATTTATTTCACAGTCCAAAATATTAATGGAAGAAGCGAAATTTGACCTGCGAGGATGGATCACTGCACCTGAAGAACATAGTACTGAAGAGGAAGTTCCTGTGCTCGGCATGACATGGAATACAAAGCAAGATGCAATATACTGCAACATGCCCAAAGACAGAACCATACCTAGTAAAATAACAAAAAGGTACATACTTTCAGTTGCGCAGCAAGCTTTTGATCCACTTGGAATCATTTCAGCAGTTACCATAGTACCTAAACAAATATTACAAAAAGTTTGGGCAGAAAAATGTGGATGGGACGATGAAATATCTGAATATTTAGCCAAAGAATTCAAACAATGGCTTGCATATACACCGCTACTGAAAAATTGTAAAATACCTAGACGTTTGAGCAAGGCACCACTGGAACAATGCGATGTAACATTACATGTTTGCTGTGATGCAAGTGAGAAGTCTTTTGCTGCATGTGTATACATAAGAACACAGTCAAACAAAGATGTTGAGGTACAAATTTTAATGGCAAAAAGCAGAGTTTCACCATCTGGTAAAAAGATGTCCTTGCCCAGGTTAGAATTGATGTCAGCTGTAATAGCATCAAGGTTATACAAAGAAGTAATTAACTCAGGCATATTAGAAAAATGTATTAAATACAAAGTTTACTTCTGGACAGATTCGGCAGTCACACTTGCTTGGTTAAAACGAAGAAGCCAATGGAAACCATTTGTTAGTAACAGAGTGAAAGAGATCTGTGAAAATACTAACATTGATGATTGGCACCACATACCTGGTGAATGTAACCCTGCAGATCTTCCCTCAAGAGGTTGCAATGCTAAGAAATTCATAGACAGTAATTGGTTAAATGGCCCAGCATGGATGAGACTGCCAGTGGAGAAATGGCCTGCATCTAAGCCACTGGAAAATGATGTCCATGAAGAAATAATTCGCAAAGAAGAAAAACTTCAATCAGCAGTAAATGTTGGTATTGTTTCACCACCCTTTAGCTCAAGGTTAATGCACTTTTCCAAATACAATCAAATCGTAAGATTGGTTGCTTGGATACTGCGAATGAACCCAAGAAGGAAACAATATAGGTTACAACAAAACATATGTAATGAAGAATACATGTATGCAGAAAGAGCATTGCATAAGTTACTGCAAAGAGAAAGTTTCACAGGGCATACACTACCTAATAACATTAACACCACAATGGACGAAAATGGTATCATCAGAGTAAAAACAAGACTGAATCTGTGCCATGAAACGGCAGCATTTGTGAATCCGATCATTTTACCTGGAAAACATGAGATTGTGCAACGCTTAGTGGAACAAACACATCGGAACTTAAAACATGCAGGTACAACAACATTGCTATCAAACCTTAGAGAAACAATGTGGATTTTAAGTGCTAGATGGCTTGTTAAGAAAATAGTCTCTAAATGTGTAATATGCAAAAGACAGAAAAGTAAACACTACCGAATACCGGAGGCTCCCTTACCTATTGATAGAATTGAAAATAAGTTTGTTTTTCAAACAACAGGAATCGATTTGGCTGGACCCTTATATTTACAAGACAAGACCAAATGCTGGATAGTATTGTTTACATGTGCAACATATAGAGCTGTACATCTAGAAATAGTGGAATCCATATCAACAGCAAGCTTCCTCATGGCCCTTCGCCGATTTATAGCGAGGAGAGGACGCGTTTGTACTATTTACACTGATCAAGGTACCAATTTCCAAGGTGCGGCAAATTTGCTTCAAAATGTGAATTGGAAGGAAATACAAACGGACACATCAACGACTCTTCAGCCAGTAAAATGGAAGTTCCTACCTCCAGCATCTCCCTGGTGGGGTGGCTGGTGGGAGAGGCTTATAAGAGTGATCAAAGAGATGCTACGTAGAATACTAGGTAAAGCTTCAGTAACATACATAGAGCTTTCCACTTTGTTGTGTGAAGTAGAAGCAGTTGTGAATAGCCGCCCTCTTACATATGTAACAACAGACGACGACGCACTTCGGCCTCTTACTCCGATGATGTTTTTACATACATTGCCTACCGCAGACATGCCAGACATGGATCAAATAGATTCAAAAAGTTTGAATGTCAGACTAAAGTATGTGGAAAAGTTACGCTCCGACTTCCGGCAACGGTTTAAGAAAGAATATTTGTCTTTGCTTGTTAGCAGGAATAAGTGTGATGCTGATTTTCCTGCGGTTGGAGACATCGTGTTGGTCGAGACTGAGTCGAGTCGCCTTCAATGGCCTTTAGGTATCATTGAAGAATTGGTTTCAGGTTCTGACGGACTGACAAGGGTGGCGAGAGTAAGGACAGCGACTGGTGAGAAATCAATCAATCAATCAATCAATCAAATTTTATTGATAAAATACAATCATTTTACATGTCAAAAAAATCATTTTACATGTAAATCGAGGGCTTGTCAGAGGCTCTATCCGTTAGAGCTGTCGGCAGCATCTGAAGAGTGGCTGAGATCCACTACTGACGAAGGTATTGGTGAACCTGAGAAAATCGACCTACACTCGCACTCTAACTGTGACTTAGAGGCAGGTGTACCTCGCAGCTCGGACGAGACCCCACAGCAGGTGAGTAGTGAATCCCAGCCATCCATTGCTTCCACTAGGCTCGGTAGGGTCGTAAAATTACCGCGACGATTTCTTGACTAACGCAAAGCCTTACAAAATCCCTAATTAGTCTATGTGAGAACGAAATGAAACAATAATTCTGTTTAACGAAACTAAATTTATTTAGTAAATTTTATTATTTTTATTAACATAAGACTGACATTATAGCAAGTCAATATTGCTCAGTGATATGCATAGTATCTACTTGTACTATACTTGTTTTTTTTAAATATTGATTGTTATATATCTGCAATTTTTTGCATTGTATTATGATTGTAAGTGTAAGTTGTAAAGTCCTATATTAAGTATAGGAAGGCAAGCTACACTATTATTCATTAATAATATTAATATTTCTTAAGACTGACTTGAATGACTTGGTGGTATTTATTATCATGTTTGTAATGTTTAATTTAATTTATATTGAAACCAAAGACATGTTTAATGTGACTAAGTATTATAATAATATTAATATTGACATGGAGAAATAATGATACTCAATTGACCATTTTTATTGTGTTATTAATGTTTAGGCTGACAGTACCTATAGTATGTATGACATCGAACTCTTTATGGTTCACATTATGATTGACCATTTTATTGTGATATGAATGTTTATGCTTTCTGTACCATATTGTGTGTAACATAACTTTAGATGGTTCGCATTATTATTTTGGACATTGAACTGTGTAAATTGTAGAGTCAAATGTTTAGTTAATGTAAAGCAACATAGAATTAATGTAGAGTCAACATACAATTAATGTAGAGTCAATGTAGAGTTAATGTAGAGTCAACATACAATTAATGTAGAGTCAATGTAGAGTAAAAATAACATGAAGTTGTTGCTATTCTGTTTTCCTTTTCGCGGTTCAGAGGATGTTATGAAAAGCTGAACGCATCGGTATTTAGTCTATGGTAATTTTATATGGCAACACCAAAAAACTGTCGTCACTAGCTAACCCTAAGAGCAACATGTATTCTCTGTAATTCTGTGCAATAATTTTCTGAATATACCAAGTTCAACAGTAATGTAGTGGTTTTGAGACATCCCGGCAGATCCCTCCACATTTGCAACACCTAGCATAGCCCTCTCCATAGCCCTTTGGGTGACTTTGAGCCTTCTTATGAGGCCCATTGTAAGCGGCCACGTTTCAGTACCGTATGTCATCACTGGCAACACACACTGAGTGTAAATAACATGAAAGTACCTATTATTTTCTTAAATCCATTTCTTCATATCGATTAGTAATAAGACGAAACTATTTGAATGTAAGGATATTCATTCCTGTTTTGGACACGAAAATCATCGCCATGTGTTCATTTAAATGAAGATCGCATAGCGGATGCAATCAGCTGTTGCAGTGCGATTTGGTAACCATTACGTGATTGCTCACTGATTACGCTGACGTTCGCATAACGCACGGCGCATTCTTCGGCGAACACTTTCGCCTCTTGAATAATCTATTTTATTACTATTTGGTTCAGGATGTAATAAGAATAAAAGTGACATTTTAATTGGAAAGTGGTAGTTTTACGTTGAAATATTGTTAATAAACTTAATAGTTTCTATGACATACAAGTTAACAAGTATGGTATAACTGACATGCATTTACGATTGACTTTTAACAGTTCAAATGGAGAAGGTTTTCTGAAGTATTAGCCATTTGTAAGCACAAAGTTAGAATTGATAGCTTACACCACCGCAATACATACGAAGACAATGTAAATATTTTTCATTTTAAAAGAGTGTATAGTAAAACTAAAATTAAAACTTAATTAAGTTTGCATACTATAAGTGGATAAAAGTGGCAACTCACAGTATTATAAATAAATATTAAAACAATAATTCTTTGAAAGAAATGGTTAAAATTATTAGGAATGATATGAATTTAGTAATATTAATAAAATGTGGAGTCTAGTAAACATGTATCTTCTTTTACTATGGTACAGAT
Organism: Thaumatotibia leucotreta; assembly: GCA_025490895.1. NCBI lineage: Eukaryota > Metazoa > Arthropoda > Insecta > Lepidoptera > Tortricidae > Thaumatotibia > Thaumatotibia leucotreta. The sequence goes on from JALPQI010025201.1 coordinate 4,686, forward strand.
TAGCATTACCTAGAGGTGTTTAGTGAGATTAGTGAGACATTAGGTATACGAGCCCCGATGCAGTGGAGTTCGTCTAGTTCGAAACAATTTTTACAAATTTTTGAATATTTTAAAAATGATTACATTATGCTAATGATAAATTGTATGAACGTTAGTCATGGTTAATGTACTACATTTCAAGAGACACAACAATCTGAAGTACGCTTTTGTTGTTTAATAAATCGATTTTAACAAACCAGTGTCTAAATTATATTTTCGTTCACCACCGTAGTTCCGCGCTTATAAGCTTGAAGCAAAATTCGGAGTGCATCAGGTGTACCATATCGTCTTTAATATTAATGGCGTTCTTTACATTAATTGATTATTTACAAAATTAAAAATTGTGGAAAAAATTTAAAAAAATAACTCTCGTAAAATAGTTTTTTTTTATTCTGATTTATTAAGTCTAAATATTTTATACTCAAAGAAACTATTTTAGTACTAGGGGGAGGGGGGGCACATTGATGCACGGGGCACATTTATACAGTACCAATATTTTAAAATCGAAAAACGCCACGAAGTCTGCCACATCACTAGAACGCTCAAGGACACGCACAAGAACGACAGTTGTGACGACGCTCGCCGCCAATTCGCCGTTGGCCGTCAACGAGTGTAAACGTGTTCACGCTGCCGCGTAGTAAAATTTTATGCTAAATGTGATCGTATCTCAGCATCGTCTTATTAGTTATATCTGCCGGTTAATATTGCCAAAGGTAAGTGAATATATTCAAAAGTGTTTTTAATTATGTTTTTAATCATATAATTAATCCATAATTAATTAAATTAATTGTTTGTAAAAGAAATCCGTTGGGGCACTTTGATTCAGTAAGCAACGGGGAAGAATGATACGTATCAATCTGCCCCTTTAGTGTATTATTCTGCCCCGTTAGTGTATTAAAGTGCCCCGTCACAAATCACAATATATTGACATGTTTTTTTTCATTTTTTTTGTCTAGAAAATGGTCCGCACCCATCAACCTAAGACTAATAGAAAGTATATTAGTGAAGGAAACATTCAAGATGCTATACGCGAAGTACTATCGAAGACTTTATCTATACGCAAAGCGGCCGACAAATATGGCATCAAAGCTGCAACCCTACAACATGTAATATATTACGTTGCTAAAGTATGGTATGACAGAATATCAAGTATCATGGAAGACAAAGCAAGCGTAGATGTTAAAGACGTAGTTTTTCAAATGCCAAAACCAACTTTTTCCAAAGGTACATCTCGAACATCATCGCTTTATTCATTTTCGGTAGATTTAACACATAAGATAAGAAAATGTTATGATTATTTTTGTTAAATATATGAAAGAATTTTTCTTTATAAGTCTGTAATGTATTTGATTAGACATTTTAAGAAAAATGTTGATTATTATAATAGGAGGTTTTATCATGTTGTGTTATACTTTCAATAACCATATACAACTTCAAAGGCTGATTTAATTGTACGTAACTAACTACAAAAATTAAGAAAGTAACAAAGTGTAGTAATATTATGCTAATATTGTTTTCTTAAAGAAACTTGAGCGACTGATTTATTGAAATATTGTAATCACGCTAAATAAACTATATTTTGTGATCTCAAATAATAAGATTGCTTTTATTTCTAATTTTTAATTAATAAAACAACTTAGATCGCCCCATATATCACTGTCTTCGTGGATTTTAAATAAGCATCAAACTGCCCCACCCCATGTATCAAAGTACCCCTCAGAAGGGGCAGAATGATACAAAAACGATTTTTCATTTAAGTCAGTATATCTTTATACCTAAACACTTTTAACGGCTATTTTGTAATAAAAATACAAACTGGTATATTAGCCAATGTACACGTCACAATAAATATTCAAATATGGTGCTTTTCGTCCATTAAAATAGATTTTGAATTTTTGTGCATCAATGTGCCCCACCTCCCCCTACTATTGAATAGTGAAGGTTTTGTCTCTAAACCTTTTCCCCCGGATGAACGGGATAATCTCGAAAAACTGTCTAACTGGACGAGAACATATGCATCGGGGCTCGTATATACATGTCTTAAAAAATAATTGACACATTTTAATTGCTGCTAAGCAAATGTATTGTTCGTGAATGAATGTCATTGGAAATTGGCAAGAGTACGATTTCACGAAATTACCTCACGCCTCACGCCACGAGTAGGGCATTTCTCAGAGCGTAAACGGACATCTCATTCATCTGGTCACGTTTTTTTGGAAGTGGCTGAATGATTTGAGATTGGTTTTGGTTGTCTTATAGAAAAACGGGTGCTGTATCTGACGACCGAAAATGGTACCAAAAGATGCAGCCACTTCCAAAAAAACATGACCAGATGAATGAGATGTCCGTTTACGCTCTGAGAAATACCCAGTAGCAATTGTTCGGTAACACGGTCACATCGAACATCATCAAGGTCAATACTAAAAGATATATTTTTTCTACAAAAAAATTGCTAATCAATTACAATAACACAACTCCTACTGTTAAAAACAACAAAGTTTGCTGCATTAATCAATGGTGTTTATTTTCGAACCTAATATGACTGAAAATAGCATAAATTGCACTGTACCTAATCGTAATTTCAAGATGATTTGACTGTTACTGTAAAAACTAAGGTCGGACAGGTGGGCCCCATCTGACCTTATTCAGGCATCATTTTCAATTACAATTGATAAACTAAATGACCCATATAAACTTTATTTGCTCTTTTATCAATATTATTAATATAAGGAAAAACGTTTGCTATTAGGACTTAGTAATGTTTTTTTATTAAATGTAAGCTATTGAACCGTTCTCAATTTGCTGTGATTGCGGGTTTCCGCGGTGCGATAGTCTTTTCATAATATTTACCTACATGTAGTTAGGTAGCATTATGTGATATGTAAATTTGTCACTTAGGACTATGTCACGTCAAAAACATACCTATGTTTACGACGACAGTAAATATAGAAGGGGATATTAAAATAAATCTTGCGTGATTGTTCAGGAAATATGCATATACATCGTTTTTGTTTTCGATACCGGATTGAGATTGGGTGAATCAACAATAACTTTACCTCTGCACACACAGCTTGCAGATATAATTAAACGGGATATTAGATATATAGGTATTTAGTATGAAAGTGCTACGTGGCCGAATAAAAAAAAAATATAATACTTTTGTCAGCATTTGATCCTTTATGTTAAATTGTGGAATGCGTTTGCAGTCATTCTTTTATAATTTTTCATTATGTCATTTAATTTTGTCAAATTGGTAATGAATTACATGCTGAAATGCTGAAATAAGTATTAGTAATTATTTACATAATATGCTCATCAACGTCTTTCAACACCAATATTGTTGACATAATAGTGGGTTTACGAATATTTGCAATTAGCAAAGACAATAAGTTTGTTGGCCCAAACTGATGACAAATTGAAATCGTGTTGAAAGTTATAATATACCTAACCTATTAAAAATACTTATAAGGAAAATCAAAACTAACACCACCAAAAACTAATTGTTGTTGTTGTATTCTAGCCATTTTTTTCCGCAACTCGATATCAAACGTAGGCACGTTTCTACGTTGGGACTACGCAAAATAGGCATTTTGCGTAGTCCCAACGTTGGCCCAGTACTTGTTGGGGACTTTACATACACCCTTGAATTTCTTCGCAGGTGTATGCACCTTCCTCACGATGTTTTCCTTCACCGTAAAGCACTTGTGAATATCAAATGATATTACGTACATAAGTTTTTTGAAAAACCCATTGGTACGAGCCGGGGATCGAACCCACGACTGCAGCGTAGCAGCCGTGCGTTTTACCGCTAGGCCACAAGCGCTCTAAAAACTAATTATCTAATTAAATACATTCTATTGTTTCTATACACCTATAAAATATTAATTGACTACCTGTAAATAAAATATTGTTCAATATCCTTAGCAACATAACTCCATAAATTAATAACATGTTATTTTCCTATTACATAATCGATCACAAATCAAAATATGAAATACCTAGACTTAATTAGCCGGACAAATTGAAATTAATTATCAATGTAAAACACAAGTAGGTAACCACGATGGGTACAAAGTTCAAAATACATAGTTCGTACTGCTGATAACAAAGAATTAGGTATATATTTTTAGCTGAATCATGCATCATTTTTTAAGAAAAGACAAAGACAAAGTGTGAATCACGTAATGATATTTATGTACCAAAATATAATAAATACTTCGCTTTCTGAGTGCAAAGTGGCCCTTACGACTGGTTCTGATATCTAAAAAGTTAAGTATCCTCGTGAAACCCATTCGAAATACCCCATTCGTAATAATTTTCTTGCGCAATAAAAAATCATGCGCCAAGTTCAAATAAAAGTCCATCATCGCGGTACATTCTTCGCGACATATAGGTAGTCATTTTAAAACAATAATCCGACATAAAGCAGTCAAACCGGGCCGCAGTTTATTCGCGACACAATACCTGTGAAGAAAATTTTGACCACTTCATCCACTGTTGCGATGAAAACTCAAACATGAAACCTTATCAATGAGCACGGTGGCAGTAAACCGATGTCGAGCACAGAGATATATTATCATCATACAATCAACAATTCTGGCCGTGTGGTGACGGCATTAAGAATACATTTGTCACCATCCCTACTCCTCCTGCGGGTGTCGTAAAAGTCGACTAAGGGATTGAAGTGTCACTGATCATTACTTGATAAAAGAATGATGATGGGTAGCAGCGTCATCATAGCGGACACATTACTGTAATCGTCAATCCTCCTAATGCGTCTATACGCATAGTTAATAGGAGAGGCCTACGTCCAGCAGTGGACTATCATAGGCTGATGATGATGACGATGAATCAACAATTCAGTCAGTCATGTTCAATAGAAATTGCTTATATGTAACCGTTACCGATCCTTGTATTCAAAACAAGGTGAATGTTTGTGATATCGTCGATCGGTCACACCGTCCGTCATGCTTTTGTTAACGCCTCCGTTGAACCATACATGTACCTAGTCTGTTGTCACTCACCGAAAATAACCACCCGAACTTGTCAAACGGCAGATCGGCGACCGGTATCTGAGAGCCGATGTCGAGTACGGGATCGTTTATGCCGCCGAACAGTCACACCGTCACGTCATGTTTTTGCCAACCCCTCCGTTGACCCATACATGTACCTATTGTACCTAGTCTGTTGTCACTCACCGAATAGAACCACCCGAATTTGTCAAACGGCAGATCAGCAGCCGGTATCTGGGAGCCGATGTCGAGTACGGGGTCGTCGATGCCGTCGAACAGCCACGACGACACGTTCGCTGACAGGAACATGTTGTTGTGGAACGCCCGCATGAATATATCCGCGCCCGCTCTGATGATGCGCCGCTGGTGTCGGACCATGTGTGCTACTGACTGAGGAGAAACAAGTCAAATTAAAAATCTAGTTTTACGGTAAATTAACCTTTTAAACGTCTTCCTCGCATGAAAACGTGACATACTCGTACACGCGAATATCTCTACTAATGAATATCGAAAATAAACCTTATCTGTCAGCAGGAGTTACTTTGATGGCATACTCGATTACCACTTTAGTCGCTGCTGGCGTGATAGGCATGACAGTTCACAGCCACTTTAGTGGTTCTTGTCTTTCAAAGGGTTAAACACTCATTCATATTGCGCGCGTTTTAATAGTGGGTATAGCTATTTCTTACGATATCTTTACCTCCGTCCGAACCTCCAACACAGTGCTTTAACCGAAAGCCGCCAAAATATCCTCAGAGTGAATTTTCAGAGTGAAAGAATAATTGGAACGTTAATATTGATGCAAGAGGTCCTTTTTGACGAACCACGGCCATATATCAGTAATATTTCTGCTTTTAAAAGTTTGACAACGCGCACAGGTGTGGCCTCGTGAGTAGCAGTCAACAGGCTGTAACGGCTTTATAAATGCCATTAGGCGACTTGTATTTTTGTTTACTAACTATACCGTAAAAAAGGTACTTACCACGACGACAGGGTTAATGCTGGTGATTATATCGGAGAGGCTGCCGTTGGACATCTCTGGTTGGAAGAGCCAACTGCGCTTGCCGTAGTACGACAGTGTGCTGTTGTGGTCGTACCAAGTTATGTTCTCCTGTTGACAATGCACAATGTTTATATTATAGGTACTGGCATGGCCTGTTTTGCAAACGACAATAACAAACACAACACAACAAACAAATCCAACAACAACACCTGAAAGGGACAAATCCTGAAAAGGTTAGACACGATTAGTTTCATCAATCGGTTCTTTATGGTCTAATAATATATTATAAGTAGGCGGACTTCACTCCTTTAGGAGCCTGGTACATAACGCGGTGACGACAGTGAATGAGTTAAAGGTTTGACTAATGAGAATCAAAACGAAGCGATGACTAAACTTAAAACTCAGTCCCAATTTTTTTTTTTTACTTTGCCCAAGTTATTGTTTTGCCTATGAATAACACGATTAATATAACAATTGAAGATTTTCTATTAAGTGTTGGACCATTGTTGGGATACATAGTTAGGAGGTTTTATAGAACTTATTTAATTCTGCTGATTAAAGTTGTTGCTATGTCCTTACAAACTAAACTGAAACAGACTTGTCAGCGTATACTTATGCTGACCTCTGTACCTTCCATAAAAGCTGAAAAAGTGACACCTAGTCCATTATATTACGGCAACCTATGTATGGGAAAAGTTCACATTCGGATACCAGCACCAAATTTTAGTATGTTGTTAAATATGTCATTCTGTATCCAAAACTGCCGGGAGACACTCTCTCAAAGGTCAAGGTCACCAGTAATGACGTCATCAAAATGGCTGCTGCCTAATTTCGAAAAGCGCTTATTTGTTCCTCAACTGCCCAACGTACACCATCGTGTGTGGTATCAATTAAAAGGTCATTAAATATGCTCTAACTTTGTCTTTTTGTGTTATAGCGTACATCTAGGAATAAAAAAAATATCGTTGAAAGAATAAAAATATTTTTTTACTCTTTTCGTACACTGTACATTTCACCAGGAAACAAGCGGTATTAGAAAGAAATATTGTTCTACGTAAATGTAGCCAATCTATTGTTCTAAAATATACAGTTTGAATCATCGAAATCCGTTGAAAATAAACAAAGTTATGTCATTTTCTATATTCCGTGGCAAACGCCACACACACGACATCCGCCCGCCCGCCAGTTCGAAAATGTGAATTGCACCCAAACTATGCAATTGATTTATACTGATAAGATATGAACTACAAGCCAATTAAATATACAAATAGTAGTTGTTTTAAAAAGACTGTTGTTATTAAAATAAAATACATAATTTAAGAAAAAAACTAAATTAAAAGACATAGGTTCTTAGAGTAAGACAAAAAAAGGTAACAATTAATGAATATTAATAACTTATAACTATCAATGAAAGAATATTATGTATATATTTCAAGGTTTTATTCTGAACAGCAAATTATTACCTTACATTCTGGAGCAAGTTCCTTCACATACACGAAGAAGAGTGCAATTTAAAACGTTTATTACGCATACGCCAACGTGGACAAGGCACAAGTTTTTTGCAACTTGCACTTGCATCAGGAATCGTTTTCCATAATGGAACTGGAATATAGACAAATACTTTCTCTTCTTTTTTCCAGCTCCAATCGCAGGGATCAATTTTTTTGTAGATAAGGCAAGGCACTTCGTCCATATCTTCGTTTGTATGTAGCATGGTCCGCTTATAGATGTTGAGTCAGTTTCAGTGCATCTTTAGTTGGTGAGATGCTTTCAATACTCAATACTCAATCGTTTATTGCTTTCACTCAGTTTACAAGGTATTATGTGAACATAAAGTTTTTACCGCTATTTAGTTAGCTTTATTTTTATATGAAAACATTCCGTCTTGCTATAATTAATTGTTATATCAATGGTAGTCTCTCTGGACATTCGTCATCCAAGTGGTGGACGGTCTTCCTCTTTCCCTTTTTCCAGTAGCCATGGACAGATAACTTTTATCACGACATGACTGTCCGGTCGGCGAAGGACGTGACCTTACCATCTTAGCTTATTTTTACAATCTTGAAACTAACCCTTACATTACATAAGTGGCGAACGCAGTCCTTGAGCGTGTCTACGCCTGTCTATCTTAGCATACGATGTATGTGATAGAGTATTGAGTAAACTGAAAGAAATAGAAGCGGAGAGAGAGTGGAAAGAGGAAACCATGACGTGCGGAGAACCCGATACTTACGAAGTTGGAAAAAATTGACTTGAGGATGTTGATCGAAATTATTTCGAGGAAAAACACCCTCAACAGTGACATAAGTAATTAAGCAGCCTGTTTACATTACGGGAGAGACGAAACTAGTCAGCATGTTCTGGTAGAATGCGTTATGTAGATACGCAGCGGCATTATGTGTTTGGCAGGGATAGGTTGCAGGAGAAAGAATGGGGTCGCTCAGGGATATTCTACGGTTCTGCAAAAAGACAAGGAGACTAGAAGGAAATGATGGGGTAACGCAGCCGTCACATTAACCTACAGCTCCAGCAACGGGAAAGGGATGAATGAGCATACCAGATATTCGACAGCCCACTCGATTCCGGCCAAAACATAACATTACATGCGATGAGAAGCAATCAGAGACATATCACTATCAGCAATGGACGGATCACAAAAGAAATTAATCAAACTTCGAGGCAAAGTCTCTTCAAACAAGCTAACGATCTTATCATCGTGTATCGAGAGCATGTAAGTCCTTTACAGGGCAAGCAACTCTGAGCATCAATGTTTCCGTCCCTCTAAAAAAACCCTCGCCCTCACGTATGGTGGTTATTTGTTTCAGCGGCGACTGTGTGTAAAATAATATTCTGGCATAGGCTTGTTCGCGTGAAGACGAGAGCATAGTCATGAGGAAGAAGTGAGGACTTTACCTTTATATGTACAGATTACAGTTGTCATTCTAACGGAATATTCATTAATCTACTAATTATTAAAATTAGCAATTTGCTTGTTATTCTTACTATAGCTAACTATGAATTATTAGTTGAAACAATTCTGCTGTTATGAACTGATGTAAGCTGCTTGCCCTGGAAAACGATTTCCGTGCTCAGTATCGTGCTGAATATTGTTAGCTTGTGTGAACAAACTTTGCCTGTAGGTAAGTTTGATTATTTTTTTAAGCGATCCATCCATTGCTGAAATATCTGGGATTGCTTCTAATCGCATACTTCGTCTGCTATGATGGGCAGGAGGATTCACACTCACGGCCAGAGTTCACAACAAGCATGTAAAGAGGAGTTTCAAGGTTGTAAAAATAAGCTAAGATGGTAAGGTCACGTCCTTCGCCGACCGGATAGTCATGTCGTGATAAACTATCTGTCCATGGCTACTGGAGAGAGGGAAAGAGGAAGACCGTCCACCACTTGGATGACGAATATCCGGAGAGACTACAAATGATATAACAATTAATTATAGGCAGACGGAATGTTTTCATATAAATATAAAGCTATCGAAAGCATCTCACCTTAATTTATGATCTCACCAACTAAAGATGCACTGAAACTGACTCAAAATCTGAAGCGGACCATTCTACAAACAAACGAAGATATGGACGAAGTGCCTTGCCTTATCCACAAGAAAATTGATCCCTGCGATTGGAGCTGGAAAAATAAAAGGGAAAGTATTTGTCTTTATTCTTTGTGTATGTGAAGGAACTTGCTCCAGAATTTACTGTTCCGAATAAAACCTTGAAATATATACATAATATTCTTTTAGAAGTTATTATTATTCATTTGTTACCTTTTTTCTACCTTACTCTAAGTACCTATGTCTTTTAATTTGGATTTTTCTTAAATTATGTATTTTATTTTAATAATAACAGTATTTTTAAAACAACTAGTATTTGTATAATTAATTGGCTTTTAGTTCATATCTTATTAGTATAAATCAATTGCATAGTTTGGGTGCAATTCACATTTTCGAACTGGCGGGCGGGCGGATGTCGTGTGTATGGCGTTTGCCGCGGAGTATAGAAAATGACATAACTTTGTTTATTTTCAACGGATTTCGATGATTTAAACTGTATATTTTAGGATAATAGTTTGGCTACATTTATGTAGAACAATATTTTTTGATAATACCGCTTGTTTCCTGATGAAATGTACATTGTACGAAAAGAGTAAAAAAATATTTTTATTCTTTCAGCGATATTTTTTTTATTTATAGATGTACGCTATAACACGAAAAGATAAAGTTAGAGAATATTTAATGACCTTTCTATTGATACCACACACAATGGTATACGTTGGGCGGTTGAGGAACAAATAAGCGCTTTTTGAAATCAGGCACTAGGTATTTTGATGACGTCATTACTGGTGACCTTGACCTTTGAGAGAGTGTCTCCCGGCAGTTTTGGATACAAAATAACATTATTAACAACATACTAAAATTTGGTGCTGGTATCCGAATGTGAACTTTTTTTCCGTAATATAATGGACTAACCGTCGAATATCTCTACACTGATGGCTGGATCTGTGTCTCGAATAGTTATTCCATTATTTATATAGGTACGTTACTTAATTATATGACAAATGGCGACCTTAATGCGTCAACCGACCATTTCATGGACTAATAAGTCCCGCGCATTTGACATGATAACCTCCATTAGTCAGTATATATGCGAATTGACCACAAGTGCAGAGGGCACAGTGATTACATTATCATCTCCGTGACTGTGTTGGTCGAGGAACTCGATACCAACATATTTCCGTTACTTATTTTTTATTAGCACCGCCGGGAAGTGGCAAGTACCTACAATGCAATTCGCCAAAGGTAAACAAATAATACAAAATAGTCGGACATTGTCCTCGAATATTTCAAATGGAAGCGAACATAACATGGTCAGCCTATCTTATCCTTCTATCTACCTATATTCTCTGCATTGATTATTTTATGCTCAGAGGTATGTGAATGAAACATCTTATCATATAGACACTGACATTTTTGTTTTGCACTATTTATGCCTATTTTGAACTTTGTGAAGATTTGACGTACTGAACTCGGTTCGAACGTAACTCAGATGTCAATGTCACTGACTGTACTTTTGTGTTTTATCAATTATCAATCTATTAATTTATGAAATCTTTTATAGGTACCTACTTGGATTATGGACTAGTGATAAATCGGATTACCGATAACAAAACACAAGCAGGTATCACAGCTTTAATAAATATGATGTTTCATAGTGCACCAAGTCTATCTAACAATTTAATCGCTAAAAAAATGACTTTGTCTGTATCTCTTAAGCTAGATATTACCGGAATTTTCCATTAAAGATTTTATCTGACATCCTTAATGTCATTACTGTTAGTATTTTCAAGAAAAAGCTTTCCTTCCGTGATCATTAGTTTCATTAGGTACAATTTGCATACCCCGATGGAGGCAATTTGTGGCTGTTATTGTCATCAGTTTTATTTATAGAATATGCTGTAAACTGTGTACCTAACTAGGTATATTCGCATGTTTGCTAACAAGATATGCCGTGGAGCGTGCGTCACCAAGCAATCGGGAGTTAACGATTCAAAACTAACGCTAACATCGCTCGTAGTGAACCGGTAGTATTGTTCTTGTGAATGAATGTGGCGTCGTAAGGCAGCTATGGACTACATTAGAAGCGTAAAAATTAGCTTCTATTTGGATGGATAAACTTTTTCTATTATCGTTATATCGAAATTCTCGAGCTCGTCGAAATATGTTAGGAAAACGCGTTACACTGTTTACTTTCAGGGTTCAGCTTGATATCATATTAACCATATTTCCAAACTTGTGCAGTCGACAATGTTTCTGTTAGCGTTATGATTATTTACAAACGGATTATATTATATTACTTAAATATATCATTTAATTACTACTATGTCATGGGCATGCGCACTAAGCAAAAGTGGCTGTTATTCTAGGGAAACTAGATTCAGATCCGAGACAAAACGTTTCGTGAATTAGGTTGCTGTACCTACAGATTAGCTTATTGCTTTTCGTTACGCTCCAAATAAACAAAACAAGTTTGTTATGTAGGTATAGCTATTTACCATTCGTTAACCTATTGAATTAGATGTTGCACATTGGCCGAAAGGGAAACACTTTTGTCTAAAACATGGCAGAGATTGTGTATTTCAATGTATGATTGGAATAAATTTAAACGAAAGTTAGAGTTCTTGGTCGTTTAGTACAACAACGTAGAATCAATATTTACTCTGTTGTCATTATTGTCGTAAAATAAGTCCAGAATCAACGTTACCTTGGTATGGAACTCTCTGTAGACGTAGGGACCCATTTGCGCCACTCGTATGGAGACGTTGTGGCCCTCCAATATCTCGTCCACGTTGGTAATGTTGAACAGGAAACACTCTAGGTACATGGGGATCGGGGTTTCCCGCCAAATGCCGAATGACGTCGAGGTGTTAGAAAGAACCATCATCTGGAACAAATCAAGTTCCTATCATACCTATTGCAAGTACAAGTCCAACGGTGAGTTGAGCTACAAATTCTGCTGCTGCTAATATACATATTTAATCTTCGTAAAATCTGTCACGCCGCTAACCGAAGCAGATCGCGTCGTCACTCGTCAGTAAATAAGCGAATCTTTGTTGGCACAGGCGGCATAGCTAATTTGTTTGCTTTGAATAGGTAGATCTAGTGTTTGTTTACATTTTTTTTCGTATGATGGCATTAACATAATTGATAAAAAATATAGGTAAGACTTATACAAAACTTGGTAAAATACGCATTTCCAAGTGTTACTGATACCGTTACTATAAACGTGTATGTTACTCACAGACAAGCGGGTCAGTCAGTGAAAATGAAAGAGAACACAAACAGTTAAACAAAAACCCGTTTTGTAGGTGTTTTTTTTTTAAATAAAGGCCATCGAACCGTTAAACCTTAAGGTCTCGCTTAAAAGAATACCAAACATTTCCTTTACTCTTTTCAATGCAGTAAAAATCTCATCCGTGTGTATAGTCTGCAGTCTGCACCACTATGTTACAATCGGAAAACTCTATAGATATTTCTCTATCATTCCATTGCGTTAAAATGTCATATTATAACGATGTTTCCGTGTTATTTTTCTCTGTATGCTCATTGTCACTAAGACAAAAATAATGTAGGCGAAGCGCTACAAAATCGCAATCAATAAAAAAGGTCGCTGACGATACTTCGTTTTTCAGGATTACAAATATCATGCGTATCGTACCTATTGCGTAGTGGAATTTCTAAGAAAAATATTTTAAAACTCGTCACGCAACCAGGCTCTTGATGAACCTCCTCATATACTGGTTCTTCTCGGGTCAGTGGTGTAGGGTTAAAACCGGAAGTAGTTTTAATTGTATGTGTAACTTATACCATTCAAAAAAGTTTGTTGCTATCCCAATTTGAATAAAGAATCATTTGACTTTGACTATAATTATATGTAGATAAAACTTGTCGATAAAATTTCGATTTAATATGTTTTTAAATAATGGCTAAATATTGGGGTGACTTAAACCGTTACTTAAATATTTATCTAATACTATAACAAAATCCTGAAAGATGCGACAGTACTTTGGTAAAACGTAGCTGTTTCCATCTTTGCGTGAGTTATTCGACTTTGCCTAGATTCTTTTGGGCCATAAAGGCGTTTAGACATTTCAAATAGGTACTTGTTACTCATGAAGAACTAAATGAACTATGTAATATAATATAGATAACTCATCATTACTGTTGGAAATTGTATTATTGTATTGGTATTGAAATATACCGTACCTAACTACCTATTTAGCTCCGGCTTCCCGCTTGTTGCTGAGTGCCGCATGCCTATCTCCGTAAAGTCCCGACACAAAATAGAAAGGTAGTCCCGAGGATATTCATTTACACTAAGTTGCTGTTTCTCTTTGGCGCATCAATGAATAATGCCTTAACTAATTCGTTGCGGATTGTACGTCAGGCGGAACGTATAAATCGCGAGGCGTATGTCCGCCGCTACTGCAAAGTTAATGCAAGTGCCGCAATTAATCTTTAAATGTAGGGATGAGTGGAACTGACCTTCTGCAGTTGGCCGAAGAACACGGCCGGCCAGTAGACGACGGCCACGGCTCCGAGGACCACGAAGCCGGAGCCGAAGCCCATGAGCAGCCCGCTCTTCATGCCTGATGATACCATTGTGCTGTATTGATACCTGATGAAAAGGACGAACATTATTCATTTACCTCCTTAGCGTCTCCTAACTTAGCGGTTTGTTAAGTTTATGAGTAAGGGGTTAGCAAATGAAATAATATTTGGTGTAGTCACTAACATTGACAAAATGGAATGTAGTTTGACCTTAAAAGCTTCCAACCTAGAGAAAATAGGCCTTCCAGTTTCTTAAAAATATTACTTTTCTCCTATATGATATAATTTTATTTTATTGGGTATTTATAAGGATATAGGTATACAAAAGCTTGCATACAGAAACATCATCTTAAAATACCAGCCCTCATTAGTTAGATAAGGGACATTGACATTGTATTACAGCCAGTACTAGGGACAAATAGATACTTTGAAAAAAAAATGCAGTAAGTTTACTTTTTTTTATAGTTATAAAATCATACCCTAAATGTACTGAGACTTAGACAATAACAGTTAATTATTAAAATAATAATAATAATAATAAATAAGTCCAAGATTGATTTAGTAGGTACTTCGGAATATTCCTATTTCTCTCAGATTAACATAAAAAGGATATTATATGCAACTCTTGATTGGATTACCAAACTATTTATGATTGTGATTATCATTATCATTACCTAATCAAAATCAATAGTGTGTGATGATATAACATGACTCAAGGTATGTGCCATGGCCTCTTAATTAGGGGCAACCTACTAATAGGATATCTCAAGTTACCTGCTATATGGAACAAGTTGATAATTATGTTTTGACAGCAAGTTATACTGTGTGTGTGTTGGACAGTGGACAATATGCCTAGTATATTAACCCTTTCAGGTGAGCAGCTTCAATTAATACAGACTCAACATCTACATTTACAATTACACTTTAATATGACAATTTTAAAAGAAATTAGAAATAATATATCATAAAACAATGGGGCTCAATTTATATATAACAACAAAATTTATTAATAATATTATATTATGTGATGTGCTAAAAGAGGCCTGTATGACTATATGTATTGTATGAATGTAATAAATAATTAAATGACATTATCACACAACAAACAGCTTATCAATGTAACAAACAGTAATTCAGTTCAACTATGAAATGTGGGTTAAGGGCATAAATACTTTGAATTTCTGTGATGCAGATTTAGGATACATTTTAATTGTATTTTTTCAGTAGCGCTGATTATTTGTTTCCATTAATTAAAATACTAGATATCACTAAAAAGTTGTGCCTACTTTATTATACCTGACTGGTAGAAAAATGAGTATACAGGTATTGAAGCCATAAATGTCGTTATTTATGTGCACATTTGTGGCTTTGTTTATTTATCATAACAGTTAATTCTTTAGAAGATTTGTTTTTGCATTTTACTGATAATAATTCCCTGGAGTCAGCTCATAATATCATTTTCTTCGTTTGGGTT
>JALPQI010025202.1:0-14437 GCA_025490895.1 Thaumatotibia leucotreta
TTCCCTGTATTTCATTAGTTCTTCAAGCGATCAATGAAGGAAGGTACACAATAGGATTTAGTACACATGAAACAGTTCCAGAGAACTGGGCATGAATGGGATCAATATCAACTTTATTAATTTAGAGAGCGAATTAATATGATAACCGACCGTCGCACCAACTCACGAAAGTCCACTACCTAATTTATTACTGTTACCTACATAATTTTACTATCCACAAACTGAACTAACCATCAGCTCAGCTTATCCAGCTCGCTTGTAAAATAGCCGTGATAATCAATGATGTCGTAGGATAAAGTAAATTGAAAATGCCACTTCACACGTACTTACAAGTGGGATTAACGCCTTGTGTTTGACACGTGTGAGGGGTAGGTTTGGGTGCTACGCCTGCTACCTATCTGAGTTACTTACTTACCCTGGTACCTACTACAAAACTTCGACTTTGTTTCCGATACACTAAAAGTTTTGGTTGATTAAATTCCATGGTCCAAATATATAAAAGTCAGGGGCGTAGCTAGGGTAAAAGGCGCCCGGGGCAGGCGCCAAATTTGCGCCCCCCCCCCCTTAACTGAACTGAAAGGGTTCCTAGTTAGTACGGAACACTTAAAAGGCTCACTTTTAGGATTTCGTAATATTTCCCAAAGTTCAACCTGCGAGGCAGGAAAAAAAATTGGTTTTCATCTGACTTCAAAAAAGGAGGAGGTTCTCAATGCGACTATATCTTTTTTTTATGTTTGTTAGCTCAACTACAATGTCTGTGTATATTTAGGCATACTGTATACTGTACATACTAACAAGACATTTAGTGACTTTAGATGGCCAGCAGTGATTTTATTTTAATACAACTAACGTGAATGATTGATAAGAAAACTAATTTAGAAACTAGTAGCAGTTTTTAGGTATGAATTACCTAGTAATATAAAAAAAAAGTTTGAACTTTCGATTCCTTTCATTTCCTTATTTTATTTAAACAAGTGATATTTTCTGTAAACATGGGTCTTAATTAATAAAATACGGACTAATAATTTAAAAAGAAGTATGTGGGTTGTTAATAAGAAAAAACCGGCCAAGAGCATGTTCAGTGTAGGGTTACGTAGTTATTCAAAAACGGCTGAGCCGATTATGTTCAAAATAGTTTTATTTTAAATTATTCTATAAGCACAGTGATTCATGATTTTTTTCATATTTTTTGGACCTACGGATCAAAAGTTAGAGGGGGAGGTACACATTTTTTTTCTTCTGGATCGATTATCTCCGAAAATATTGACTTTAGAAAAAAAACTTTCTGTCAAGACCCTTATTCTTTTTAAGAGACCTATTCAATGATAACTCACACTATACAATTACAGCAAATAAAAAAACCATCTCCACTTCACCAATTGGGAACGTACCCGATTTTTTTTTTTATTGTACCACTTTGTTGGCATGATTAATACGTTTACCTGTACCATATTGCAGATTTCTAGTATTAATGGCCACTGAGCTTTGCTGCGGACAGACGGACATGGCGAAACTATAAGGGTTCCGTTTTTGCCATTTTTGCTACGGAACCCTAAAAACGTTATTTTCTGAAAACCGTATAAGTGACATAAGTCAGAAACTGTCAAACGTAAGAAGCTGAAACTTGGTCAAAATAATAGATGCCATTAGGGGTGCTACCATAAAAAAATCCATCCCCTACAATCAAAGGTCGCAAATGTAAGAACGTCAGAATATAGCCTTTGTTCGAAGCTAATAATTTAAGTACTACATGTACATAATTATAGGACCGATATAAACTTGTTTCCATACTTTAGGTATTAAAAATTCTGCAAATAAGGCATTACGCGGTTAAGAGAAAAACAAAGTGAAATCTAAAGAAAACTACAAAAAAAAATACAGTACGGACTTTCTGAAATAATGTTTTAAAATTGACCTTTCTAGCATTTTGTGAATTAAGGCATAAGTAAACATTTTTGATCTGTAAATTAATTATGCATAAGGAAATAAACAGTTTTGGCTGGTTTGGAGCCCCCCCCCCCCTCCCCTGATATTACGCCTGTGGAAAATGTACCAATCTAGAATTTTTTAAATTGCGTATAATGATTTTCTTTATGGGTTGATTATGCACAAGGAAATCAAAAATGTTGGCCGATTTGGCGCCCACCCTAATTTGTTTTTTTTTTTATGTGTAAATTATGCATAAGAAAATAAAATTTTGTTGGCTGGTTTGGAGCCCTCCCTGATATTGCGCCTGTGAAAAATGTACCAATCTAGCATTTTTTTAAATTACGCATAAAGATTTTCTTTATGGGTTGATTGCACGAGTAAATCAAAAATGTTGGCCGATTTGGCGCCCATTCTAATTTGACGCCCGGGGAAAATGTACCAGTCTAGCATTTTACGTATTTTCATTTTTGCACATAATGTACAAATTATGCAAAAGTATATCAAAAATTTTGGCCGATTTGGCGCCCCCTCTGATTCGGCGCCCGGGGCACGTGCCCCCTCTGCCCCCCCCTAGATACGCCAGTGATAAAAGTGCATTGATTGTTAGTTTTCAAAAAGATAATCAACACAGTCCTTAAAAGCAAATTCTATTATTCGACATATTAATAAGTAATAACAATAACCTATGTTACTCCTTTTAGGAGAATTGTCCTAAAATTGGAGCCAAATTTTAAATTAAGGCGGGAAAAATCAATTTAAATTATATTTAGTTTGGGGAGAAATAAAAAACATAATTTGTAATTATAAGTAAGTTTCTCTATTATCTCTGTTTTGCAAATGCACGATTTCGAAGCAATATAATATTATTTAAAAACGCATAAGTATGTAGGTATAATATCTATCTATCATCCGTTTCATCGCGTATATTTTATTGCGTGTCACATATCTTCCTACAACTTACTCACACCAATTTTAATAATAATAATATTTATCGATTGATGATATCATTTTCTTCAATCAATTATCTTCAGAATTAGATGTAAAATACCTACTTTGGTAGGTTGTCACCTTATCGGATACGGTATATTTTAAGAAATAAACAAACATTTAAAGTCTAGACTTTCGCCCTTGTCGATAATAAGTTAACCACCTAGTTTCTTTGACCTACGAAACAAATTCAGAGAATGGATTTGCCTTTGCCTATTTGGTTACAAGTTCATGCATTCAAAGTAGTAGGTATTATCAAACCGGAATCAGAAAGGGATTCGAAAGTACTGTTGACACAACAAATGACACAACATTTTACCAAAAAAAGAGTTGTTAATAGACGTAGTGAGTGATTAATTAATCTATTGTCTGTAAGTCTCTGCACGTAAACTATATTAATATAGCTCTGAATATATCCTAGATTGACTCATACACTGTTGTGTCAAGTCAACAGTACTTTCGAATCCCATTGTAATCGCTATTTGATAATACGACAGAGGTATCCGTTATGAGCTGATGAGATTGCGTGGGGACCATTTTCTGGTTATTCAATGACGATAAACATGATAGAAACTTGAAACTGTCAGCTTGAAACACGAATCCGATAATATTGATTAAATCGATTATTGGGTCAGTAGTCTTATTATTATCGTTAATCTATTTCTGTATTCATCTTACATGAAATCTTATCAATTATACGAATGCAAAATATGATAACGATGCATTGATTTGGGTCCTATAGATATATTATCATTAAATTAAACCTATTTTGTATGTTGTGAATAGTATAGAAGTCAAAATTAGCTTTGTTTACAATATTAGGTCACTGAACTTGTTTATAATCTTATTTTTTCATTACACCAAACGCCTATGTGATTTGTACCGCAAATATCACAAGAAAAAGTTTGCTACAGTAATAATTTAACCTGTCTAACCCATACTAAAATCAGGTTGTATAATAAAACATCTGTTTAGGTTTCGCATTAGTGACATTGTTATTAAAAGCAAATACGGCTACAAGTTAGTAATCTATTAAGATACGAGTTCACTAGTCAGCGAATAATACATTTACAAAGGACTTACCGGACTTAGCCCCTGTCCGGTCGGGATTAGCGTAGGTGTGAAACTGGCTTAACCCTTTGTTGACCCCCCTTAGAATTTGAATGGCTTTAAATATTAAGGTACCAATTACTGTAATTATTTTTGGTACCTACATAATCAAACTTCACTACAATCACATTTTACGCTCGATTAGATTTGCATTCGCGCCTTACTAAAAGATATATGACGTATAACGTGGTGTTGCCAGTTAATAAAAACACCCACCTAACAGGGTAATGTAAAATTAGAAATGTTGTTTTATTACTTTATTGCTTTGGGTTTCAGATTCTGGCAGTGAATCGGGGTCCCACAAAAGCGGCAGGGCGCGGACTACCGCTGCAGCAGATGGGAAACCGACGAGAGTTCGCACTGTGCTTAATGAAAAACAACTACATACTCTAAGGTATATTAGTTTGTATTTTGTTTACTGAATTTGAAATCACAATGTTTGAAAAGCAGGCAGTTGGTGAAAGTTAATTACAGTGATGACGCACGACATACGATGAGAAAGAGAGAGACGAATCGATGATGTGTAATTTCTTATATTATCTTATCTTATGATAGTTATGATATACCTATGTATCATTTTGTTCTACCATTCCATTTACTCCCCAAATCACCCTATTGTGAGGTCACCGCCACAACAATCAGGGGTCTTGATGCCTAATGCGGAATGGAAAGCATCTACCTATAGATCTTTGACAATATTTTATTTTTAGTTTTTCTATAGTTATTTATATCAATTTATTTTGACGTATCTAATTGCATTTATGATAAGCGCACATAATTAGTATATTCTCAATTTTTTTTTAAAATGGTACATAATTTCGTTATTATGTTTTTTCAGAACTTGTTACGCGGCCAACCCACGACCCGATGCTCTGATGAAGGAACAGTTAGTGGAAATGACTGGACTCAGTCCCAGGGTCATTAGAGTATGGTTTCAGAACAAGCGTTGTAAAGATAAGAAAAAAACTATACAATTGAAAATGCAGATGCAGCAGGAGAAGGTGGTAATTTATCTTTTGGTATACTTTTTTATTAATAGCGTAATAATTCAATAATTGACGTAGTTAATTAGGAATGCTTAATTATAAAGACTTCTAGTATAATACCATGGGGAACTTGACCGCAGGTATGAAATAATTTCAACTCACAGCATTTTATTATATTACCTATATCTCCCTAATTATCATTTTTGTTAATTAATGGACCCATTTAGATGTATGTTTTGAGAATACACACACAATTTGTTAAATAAATACCCCTTAGAGACTTCTTCAAATGCTATAATAAAGTCAAAATCATTCAAACTGGAATAGCAACAAACTCTTTTGAATGGTTTAAGTTACACATAAAATTAAAACTACTTCCGGTTCAAATCCTACACCACTTACCCAAAAGGAACCGGTAAATATATAGTTGCAGATTTCTAAGAATGAACTTTTGACAGTTATAGATTAAACCTTATTAATATGAGGGTAAGGCTAGCCGTTCTTCCGATAGTCTTAACTTAACGTCATATATAAGGCTCATTTCTAAATTGTCAAAAGTTAATTCTTAGCAATCGGCAAGTATAATATGATAGAAAAAGCACAGGATTCATCAACTATCCCTATAATGCAGGAAGGCCGCCGCATGGGGTACATGTCGATGGGCGTGCCGCTCGTAGCGGGCTCGCCGGTGCGGCACGAGCCGGCGGGCAGCCTGGCGCTCGAGGTGACGGCGTACCAGCCGCCGTGGAAGGCGTTGTCGGACTTCGCGCTGCATGCGGATTTGGATCGCGCACCGCACCACAGCGCTGCGTTTCAGCAACTTGTGAACCAGGTAACTGTCTGGCAAATCAGGACAGTCAGAAATGAAAAAAAAAATTGTCTGTACAGGGCTTCACAAAGTTATGGGACATGAAGGAGAGGTACCTTAAATATAGTAGATAGGATATTTTTCTGAAAGAAGACATTTATTTTATTTTGAAAATTAAATAAAGCTGCATTTAAAAAAAAAAATGTAATTTTATGATGTCGATTTTATATTGTCGAAGGGATGGATATAAAATAACAATTTTTCTTAAGAAACATAGTATCTAAAACTAAAAGAGTAACCGAACAAGTTAGGTTCAAAATTCGAAAAAAATTGTAGTTGGTTCGATTTCCGGGTGAAGCAAGTTATTTTAAAAATAACATTAAGTCCCATAACTTTGGGACGTCCTGCATATTTAAAATTTGCAGCCTTTTTATGTTTTCCAGGCTGCTCTATTTAAATCATAACTTACAGAATTATTCATTTCCACGTTATTAATGTAATGTTATTCTCATCAGATGCACGGGTACGACGTGCCATCGCTGCCACCTCCTCGGCCGCCACACGGCGAGGATAACTATGTGACTTACCTCGAGAGCGATGACAGCTTGCCGCCCTCGCCCTAGTGCACCCTAACGTAATGCCCCCAGGGCCCACTATCTAGTGTTACCTGACTGAAAATAAACAGTGTGTTGAATATCTATGAATGACCCGCTTGGCATTAAACAAAATGACAAATTGATCTACATTTGACGTTACTGATGTTCAGTCAGGTTTGAATGGACTGTAAAATTTGGAACACACAGGAAATCTTACGATTAGTGTTAAATATCGTCTTTGATTTTGGAAGTTCTATGTAGGGGAAAGTGCAAGATTTTAGCTATATTTTTCAAACAGCGTGCCTGCAGTTTTTGGAACACCGTAGAGGAACACTTTAATTTTAGTTACAGAGATATTTTAACTTTTTTTTGTTTGAGATCCCTATGAACGACGTGCTTTGAATAACATTTATATGTTAGTGTTACTATTATTTAATATACGTATTCAAAAATTAAATGATTCAATAGTGACATGGATTCTGACTTACCTACGGAAACTAATCCACAGCAAACATTATTTTTACAAAAAATAGTGTATCAAAAGTTGTGGTGATCAATTAACCGTTTTGGTGTGTGGTCATTAGATAATAGCATTCATAGCAGGAAAAATTATAACCTTTTTTTCACTCGGCATTCATGGAAAATTATAGTATTTCGTCATCATAGGCGCATTGACGCACTCTTGAAAATTCGTTCTATTAGATCTCAGCCCATGTCCAAAAGCTAAGGTTCACGTTGTATATATCCGTGATTTGGAAAAAGTTATTGTTTTCAAATTGTTATCTGTTAATCGCATCTTTAATTGGTATGATTACTTAATACATTTAAGTTAACTTACACTAGAGAAAAACCAGTTTCAACACATTAATAAAAAAAAACATTAGTTATATTTTATAACCTGCTTTTATGTGATGTTTACCATTAGTTTATTAGTTTTAATTTATGTATTTTTGTAATTTAACTAAGCAAAATATGTAATGTTTTACATGTACTATAAGATCTGTTAGCCTTTATCATGTACATATAGGAATCCTGTAAATATAATGTATAAATTGCATATAATAGACTTAATAGGATAATGACTACTAGTTACTCAATGATCAGTATAAATACTTTAAGAGATCAAAAATAAACTGCGTGTTTGTTCTAAAAATCTATTGCATTACAGTGAGTGTAATAGTGAGGCTTGCAGCAACCGTAATTTTTTTACTTCCGAAAAAACCTCTACAGTAAATAAGTATGTAGCGAATATACTTGGTCTAACAATATGTCAGTAGAAAATGGCGGCAAATTAAAAATAAATTAGGCTGAAATTGACGCATTTTTCACTGCCACTAATTGTTAGACCGAGTAAGTTTACCTAAATAATTTCTTTTGATCTTATCATGTTAAACAGGTCGACAAGAAAAAGTAGATATCATAAAATGGCAATACTGTTGTGTCGTCCCTTTCAAATTCATCTAACATACAATGTTGCTACGTTTTCATTTCTACACTTTTTTGGTCAGATTTATACATTTTTGACAGAAAAAAACAAACATTGTTTTGGTTTCGTTTATTGTAATTGTACATTCAAATACTTTAATAGAGATTACCAACATTTAATTTATTTTGTAGTTAATAAAACTATTATGTACCTATTTAGATTGTGAGCATAATAATAAAAACACTGAGTACTTTACTAGTTGTTTTAATTTTCCAAAGTTTTCTGATATTTATATTCTCATTGTGACTTCTTAGAAATAAAATAAGCACCCAATATTCTGTCGGTTCCGTGTTCAGAAATTATATTCACGAGTCGTAGTACAGTCTAGAGTGCAAAATATGTACGTATCGAAAGAATTCTTATTAATAGGTTACGGCGTTCTTATTACACAGAATTAAAGTGCATTGGGACATATTTTTGAGCATTTTTATGTACTTACATCTTATTTTGCCTTTGACTGTACCAATACACGTGTATGTGAAATTAACATACGAATTCCGAGTTGCGAAGCGAGAGTATAATTAATTATAAGTAAACTTTACCAAATCTAATGATCTACGGGATGTAGATCATTAGATTTGGTAAAGATTTTTTTTAGATTTCGTGATTGGCCCTAGTAGAAGTTGTTCAGTATATCCTACCAAATCACCCCGTTCAAGGTTTTCAGTAAATCGTGTAACACGTTACACTGTCTATGGCTGATTCAGTGTATATGACGTCCTATATGTAGGTACTGTATCGCGCAATTCGCGCAAATACCTATTATAAAATCGTCATTTTACATGATTTTAGGGTCGCATCAAAAAGTTATATCGGTTACCAGTTTCTTATGGGGTTTACGGTCCTTATTTTGACCACATTGTGGAGATACTTTGAGTATTGAGAATCATCTCAAGTCTCAATACTCAAAGGAACATATCTTCTTATAACTCAAATAAAGAAAAAAATGTCAATAGTACTGCCAATGTTTGATCAGAGTATCAGTGGTGTGTAATTGAGAACAAGCGTAAAGAATTATATTGATACGATAGCAATATATGGCATAAAATATAAATGTATATGTATGTTTTATTCATATCCTCGACATTGACAAACAGAAAAAGTGTGCCAAGTAAAAGTTCTACTCTGTCCAACAAAGTATGTCGGTAAAAAGGCAGCAAATTCAATTTTTCTATGGGCAGTCAACACTACAAGATTTTTTTTTAAATTGCCGCATTGTTCTACTGACAGCTATTGTTGAGTAGTAGTAATAATTATATAAAAATAAGTAAGAAATTGGTAGAGAGCAAACATAATTATGGGGAGTATAAATTCTGTTTCTGGTAACACTGGTTAAAGTAACGTCAATGTCAAAAGTGTCAAATACCACTTCAATGTCATGCAATATCGAATCGAATCCATCAAAACATTCTCAGTTCAACTTTTTGATAACAATCAAGATTAGGAAGTTTTAAATTTATTGGGCGAACTTAGCGCGGCAAATTCATTGATCCAGTCTTACGCGTTAGATATGGCGGCTGGAAACTGCCAGTTTAAATAGTGTCTAAACGTATTTTTCCTAATATAGAATATTAAGTACAATTTATTTGCATACAATTGCAGTGTTGTAAATATTGTAATAGTTCACCTGTAAATTTAACTGAAAATGAAGTTCGAAGTTGACCATGATCAAGACGACCGTTTAAAGCTGAAAAATAGAACTAAGGTAATTATATTTTAATAAATTTTTGTAGTCTAGGATTCTCTAGACACGTTTTAAGTTTTTTCCAAGTTGTACTTAAACGGTTGCAAAAGTTTTCGCTAGTTTTTTTTATCCTTAAATATTACGAATATTTTTTACCTACATTTTGATTTGTCATTATTGACAGTACGATGTTTTTTAAATGGAGTGAAAGCGAGGTACCTATTATTATTACACAATATATAACTATGTTTTTCACTTTGGGCATTGGGTAAGTAAATTATGGTTTAAGCCTAAGGTGAATCAAGAATCATATTATTTGGGTTTATACATTGATTTATTATTATTTCAGAAGAAATACTTGAGTACTCATATGAGAAATTTCACTAAAATCATATCACACATTATAATATGGAGTGTGAACTTTATTCTCTTTTTAAAATCTCCTTATCTTTAAATTCATGATCATTATTGAACTGAAAATGGTATTTTTTCATCCATAGTTTTGCGCAATCACTATTATTATTATTGTATGTTCAGATATTTTTGAGCTACATTGCCAACTCAATATATCTCATACTAATAGTGACTGTGACGATGATGATGTGTTAATTTAAGTAGTAGAGAAATTAGTACTAAAGTTAATTTCTATTATAAATGAATTTACGGTCTACTTCACTATCCCTGGATAAATATGTATAAATTTAAAAAGCATATAAAAGAATAGTCAAAATATTTATCTAATAGCTAATATTTAATTTTGAAGTGTGAAACAGGCTCTTAGTGTTTCTTTTTCAATCAAAACGGATTTAAATTCCATTGTTGTTTTAACATAAAGGTGCATGCAGACCAAAAGAGCATTTGCTGTTCTATCCCCCACTCTATGAAATTAATGAATCATGTTTCGTGTAACAATCAAATTTCGTAGAGTAGGGGCTTAGAACAGCGAATGCTCTTTTGGTCTGCATGCACCTTAAGGTAGCTTACAGATTATTGCTATAAAGAAAGATAAAAGCAAATTTTATCCACTAGGACAACATGAGCTTGTTTACAGAACTAAATACATAAATGGAATGATAATAATATAATTTGAGTAACTTATCAACAAAATACCCCTTTGATGCTGACTCTATAATAATGCTTCGACTAGACATAAACATAGAAAATTAAATGAAATGTATTTATTTATTGTCATACCACAGGTAAATTATAAAAGATGTTACAGGTTCATCGTGGTCACTGACCTTGTGTCCGTGATGATACTGCATATACGGCAGTAGCTACGCCCCTGGTCCGTGTACCAGATTTATGGTGTACAATAGGTTTGGTCATGTCATGATATTGAAATTACAATACAATTACTTAAAAAAATAACAGGTAGACACCTATTAATTTCAATGCATTAAAAGTCAAATGTAATAAAATGCTAAATATATTAAAATGTCAAATAATATCTTGCTATACTTATATATACACGGTGGAATTTAATCGGTGAACAGGAACCCATTTTTCTAATTCAGTAATCGATGGCGGTCACGATTATGTAGTACTTAAGTGGAACCAAGTTTTTTTTTAGCATAACAAATTTTTATGTTGAAATTAAACTTTAATTAATTGTCACCCTACTAATGGTTTAGTCTGAAAAGTTTAATACCTCTTTTCAAACTATCAGCCATGCATCGCTCTTATTTTACATAGGAATAGAGTCTATCGCAAAAATTAAAGCAGGGTGACAATAAATTTTAATTTCAACATAAAAAAAATATGCTAAAAAAAAACTTGGTTCCACTTAAGTACTACATAAACGTGACCACCATCGATTACTGAATTAGAAAAATGGGTTCCTGTTCACCGATTAAATTCCACCGTGTATATAACTATATATATAATAATCTATATATATATATATATATATATATTATCAATCAACAAAGAAAACTAAAGATCTAGGTTAAAATGACTTAAGGTTTATAAACAACACATTCAACTTTTTCGATGTCACATTGAATACGAAAGCTATTATTCAGACGCCAAATCGCCAAAGTATCTATACCTACTGAATTTGAACTTTACGCACGTGCGTGTAAGTCTATATTGCTCTGTGGACATTGACTTATATATTAGTCTTGGCATTGCACATGTGCTCCTATATATCAGTCATTGGCGTCCAAAATGATAAAGAATTGTACAGTATGGTATGTGCACTCATTGCACACATGACTTATTGGGATTTACCAAAACTTATCTTCTTACTGAGGCTTAAGAGATTAAGAATTAAATTAAGCTTAAGTAATTATAATCACAGATTCAGAGTAATTTTTTAATTGTTAGAGCCGCAATCAGACAGACATCATTGAATTCGTAGACATTCATATCTAATGAGCATTGTAATAATACCTACAATTAAGTACCTATTTATTTTACATCACATCATCAGCCTATGATAGTCCATTGCTGAACGTAGGCCTCTCCTATTAACTATGCGTATAGACGCATCAGGATGTAAATGCCCATAATCGCCACGCTGGGCAAGCGGATTGGCGATCGCAGTAATGTGTCCACTATGATGACGCTGCTGGCCATCGTCAATCTTTTATCAAATAATGGTCAGTGACACTTCACCTATTTATTTATTTAAACTTTATTATGCAAATTAAAACCTAACGTACAAAGGCGAACTTAATGCCACGTGGCATTCTCTACAAGTCTACCTTAAGCACTAAGGCAAAGCCTGTCTATGCTGTATATCTCTGTCTGTAGTATGCTGCATATCTAGCGTATATAGTAGGTACCTACATAACTACATATATGTATTAGTTATATACCTGCGCCAATTTAAATTGGTTAATATTTAATTTTCCGGGTCCAACCTTGCATTTAGTTTGCATATACCAATCATATCATGAAAAACTTTTAACAAACTGAAAAATTTTTACAACATTTAAAAAATACCATGAGGATGGAATAGGATAGGCTCGTATCTTTAGTTATATGAATTAAATGTCTTATGCGGGCCAAGCGACAAAGGGAGAATTTTTACTAACACTGTTTTAATGTTTAAACGAAAACTGTTTTAGCTTATTATAAGATAACTTCAATATAAACAATATAGGTCGCAGCAATTTTAGATGATTTCTTATCTTATCAGCTCAAATCTCGTTTTCGTGAAATGATGACTGACACTTTTGCGTAACTGTAAGTGGGATTGCCTACTAGATAAATGCAAACGGGATTCGTGCAACTAAAAATATAAGTTTCGCCATTCAATTCATATTTAGGGGATGATCATCAGTTTTGTGGATTCCCCCGGCGGGTTTCCTATAGTAACTTGAAAAATAAACTTTGATTATTTATACGTATTTCCATGCAATTTGCCATGTCACTGTTCATAATATAATATAATAGTATTCATTATTTTTATAGTCACACCCGTCATTTTTTATACGCTAAATCCCACAAATATACACTTTTTTACTTATTTGTGGAGCTTATGTCTAAAATTTTATATAAGTCGTCATCATAGGCGCATTGACGCACTCTTGAAAATTCGTTCTATTAGATCTCAGCCCATGTCCAAAAGCTAAGGTTCACGTTGTATATATCCGTGATTTGGAAAAAGTTATTGTTTTCAAATTGTTATCTGTTAATCGCATCTTTAATTGGTATGATTACTTAATACATTTAAGTTAACTTACACTAGAGAAAAACCAGTTTCAACACATTAATAAAAAAAAACATTAGTTATATTTTATAACCTGCTTTTATGTGATGTTTACCATTAGTTTATTAGTTTTAATTTATGTATTTTTGTAATTTAACTAAGCAAAATATGTAATGTTTTACATGTACTATAAGATCTGTTAGCCTTTATCATGTACATATAGGAATCCTGTAAATATAATGTATAAATTGCATATAATAGACTTAATAGGATAATGACTACTAGTTACTCAATGATCAGTATAAATACTTTAAGAGATCAAAAATAAACTGCGTGTTTGTTCTAAAAATCTATTGCATTACAGTGAGTGTAATAGTGAGGCTTGCAGCAACCGTAATTTTTTTACTTCCGAAAAAACCTCTACAGTAAATAAGTATGTAGCGAATATACTTGGTCTAACAATATGTCAGTAGAAAATGGCGGCAAATTAAAAATAAATTAGGCTGAAATTGACGCATTTTTCACTGCCACTAATTGTTAGACCGAGTAAGTTTACCTAAATAATTTCTTTTGATCTTATCATGTTAAACAGGTCGACAAGAAAAAGTAGATATCATAAAATGGCAATACTGTTGTGTCGTCCCTTTCAAATTCATCTAACATACAATGTTGCTACGTTTTCATTTCTACACTTTTTTGGTCAGATTTATACATTTTTGACAGAAAAAAACAAACATTGTTTTGGTTTCGTTTATTGTAATTGTACATTCAAATACTTTAATAGAGATTACCAACATTTAATTTATTTTGTAGTTAATAAAAACTATTATGTACCTATTTAGATTGTGAGCATAATAATAAAAACACTGAGTACTTTACTAGTTGTTTTAATTTTCCAAAGTTTTCTGATATTTATATTCTCATTGTGACTTCTTAGAAATAAAATAAGCACCCAATATTCTGTCGGTTCCGTGTTCAGAAATTATATTCACGAGTCGTAGTACAGTCTAGAGTGCAAAATATGTACGTATCGAAAGAATTCTTATTAATAGGTTACGGCGTTCTTATTACACAGAATTAAAGTGCATTGGGACATATTTTTGAGCATTTTTATGTACTTACATCTTATTTTGCCTTTGACTGTACCAATACACGTGTATGTGAAATTAACATACGAATTCCGAGTTGCGAAG
>JALPQI010025203.1:0-19915 GCA_025490895.1 Thaumatotibia leucotreta
CCGTCCCTCAGGACATGAGGCTACGATTCAGAAGAAGTATTTTGGACGTTGTCGAATTAGGGGTTAAATGATTTTCTGTAGCCTACTCAACCCTTTATATGGCACCGGTCTCAAAAGCGACCACCCTATAGCACTATGTTTTTCTATTTTATCCTTGTAGAGAATTTTTCGTACTATATAAGGCCCTAATTTATTAGATGCAGATATTTTTACAGCTGATAGTACTCAGTCTGTCGAGTATATTAAAAACGTGAAACATTATAGCTTTTACGATGTTTTTTTGGAGAAAACGGAAAAACAAATTTGCTACGTGAAAACACCCTGTTTATGTGATTATTATATGAAAACTCATTGAATAGATTCTAGTACCTC
This sequence comes from Thaumatotibia leucotreta, assembly GCA_025490895.1. Taxonomy (NCBI): domain Eukaryota; kingdom Metazoa; phylum Arthropoda; class Insecta; order Lepidoptera; family Tortricidae; genus Thaumatotibia; species Thaumatotibia leucotreta. Next base: position 373 of record JALPQI010025203.1, read on the forward strand.
TTTTACGTACCATTTGACTGAAACTGGCCACTTCACGTCGATAAATTAAATACTTGATTGTCAATGTCATGCTATTTTCCATTGGATTGTGTCGTTTGATGACATGAAAGACAGACAGTGTTATTGTGACATGTGATTTTTTTAGACGAAATTTTAATATTTTTTTTCTTAAGAAAATGAAATAAAAAAACAGCCATGAAAAGATTTCTTAACTTATATTTAAAGTTAATTATTTTAATGTAAAGTATCACTTGTTAAAATATCTGCAACGAATAAATTAGGACCTTATACATATAATGGCGTTGAAGCTTCACGATTTTTTTGAGTTTTGCCCGGGTTTTAAATGACGTGGTAACCGCAGGAGCGATCTCCGCGCGTGTACGCTGCGTAAGCTGCGCGCGTCGCTGTCCCGCGGCGACGCAGCGCCCGCGCACCTGTCGGCGCGGGAGTGGCCCGTCGCGGACCTGCTACTACTCACCGACACGTCGCTACTGACTGAGGTATCTACTGTTGTAACTAGGGCTGCCAACCAAAGATCACAGATATGCGGGACATTCGCGAATAAATTGCGGGACTTCGCTGTAAAATGCGGGACAGGAAGAATGACATGAACATTAAAAAGCAAAGCTTAGTAAAGTTTTAGATCGGTTCAATATAGATGCACCCGTCGCTTCTTCATCGCATCTTTTGGCAGTTATACACGTTCATTGCTCGTGGGGTATAGTCGCGGACGTCGCGGTACATTCAAATTAACATGATGCAATCTTAAATTGCTTTCATTTACGTATTCATATTATTATTTTAGTATTTCCAGTTTAATATTCCCTGAAAAGCGGGACAATCGGCGTCCCGCGCGAACCCATTGCGGGACCCATACTTTAGGGCCCCAGAAACGGGACGTCCCGCATATAGCGGGACGGTTGGCAGCTTTAGTTGTAACCGCAGGTGCGATCTCCGCGCGTGTACGCTGCGTGAGTTGCGCGGAACTGGCCCGTCGCGGACCTGCTACTGACCGACACGCCGCTACTGACTGAGGTATCTGTTGTAACCGCAGGTGCGATCTCCGCGCGTGTACGCTGCGTAAGCTGCGCGGGACTGGCCCGTCGCGGACCTGCTACTGACCGACACGCTGCTACTGACTGAGGTATCTGTTGTAACCGCAGGTGCGATCTCCGCGCGTGTACGCTGCGTAAGCTGCGCGGGACTGGCCCGTCGCGGACCTGCTACTGACCGACACGCCGCTACTGACTGAGGTATCTGTTGTAACCGCAGGTGCGATCTCCGCGCGTGTACGCTGCGTAAGCTGCGCGGGACTGGCCCGTCGCGGACCTGCTACTGACCGACACGCTGCTACTGACTGAGGTATCTGTTGTAACCGCAGGTGCGATCTCCGCGCGTGTACGCTGCGTGAGTTGCGCGGGACTGGCCCGTCGCGGACCTGCTACTGACCGACACGCCGCTACTGACTGAGGTATCTGTTGTAACCGCAGGTGCGATCTCCGCGCGTGTACGCTGCGTAAGCTGCGCGGGAATGGCCCGTCGCGGACCTGCTACTGACCGACACGCCGCTACTGACTGAGGTATCTGTTGTAACCGCAGGTGCGATCTCCGCGCGTGTACGCTGCGTGAGCTGCGCGGGACTGGCCCGTCGCGGACCTGCTACTGACCGACACGCCGCTACTGACTGAGGTATCTGTTGTAACCGCAGGTGCGATCTCCGCGCGTGTACGCTGCGTAAGCTGCGCGGTACTGGCCCGTCGCGGACCTGCTACTGACCGACACGCCGCTACTGACTGAGGTATCTGTTGTAACCGCAGGTGCGATCTCCGCGCGTGTACGCTGCGTAAGCTGCGCGGGACTGGCCCGTCGCGGACCTGCTACTGACCGACACGCTGCTACTGACTGAGGTATCTGTTGTAACCGCAGGTGCGATCTCCGCGCGTGTACGCTGCGTGAGTTGCGCGGGACTGGCCCGTCGCGGACCTGCTACTGACCGACACGCCGCTACTGACTGAGGTATCTGTTGTAACCGCAGGTGCGATCTCCGCGCGTGTACGCTGCGTGAGTTGCGCGGGAATGGCCCGTCGCGGACCTGCTACTGACCGACACGCCGCTACTGACTGAGGTATCTGTTGTAACCGCAGCTGCGATCTCCGCGCGTGTACGCTGCGTGGGTTGCGCGGGACTGGCCCGTCGCGGACCTGCTACTGACCGACACGCCGCTACTGACTGAGGTATCTGTTGTAACCGCAGCTGCGATCTCCGCGCGTGTACGCTGCGTGGGTTGCGCGGGACTGGCCCGTCGCGGACCTGCTACTGACCGACACGCTGCTACTGACTGAGGTATCTGTTGTAACCGCAGGTGCGATCTCCGCGCGTGTACGCTGCGTGAGTTGCGCGGGAATGGCCCGTCGCGGACCTGCTACTGACCGACACGCCGCTACTGACTGAGGTATCTGTTGTAACCGCAGGTGCGATCTCCGCGCGTGTACGCTGCGTGAGTTGCGCGGGAATGGCCCGTCGCGGACCTGCTACTGACCGACACGCCGCTACTGACTGAGGTATCTGTTGTAACCGCAGGTGCGATCTCCGCGCGTGTACGCTGCGTGAGTTGCGCGGGAATGGCCCGTCGCGGACCTGCTACTGACCGACACGCCGCTACTGACTGAGGTATCTGTTGTAACCGCAGGTGCGATCTCCGCGCGTGTACGCTGCGTGGGTTGCGCGGGACTGGCCCGTCGCGGACCTGCTACTGACCGACACGCCGCTACTGACTGAGGTATCTGTTGTAACCGCAGCTGCGATCTCCGCGCGTGTACGCTGCGTGGGTTGCGCGGGACTGGCCCGTCGCGGACCTGCTACTGACCGACACGCTGCTACTGACTGAGGTATCTGTTGTAACCGCAGGTGCGATCTCCGCGCGTGTACGCTGCGTGAGTTGCGCGGGAATGGCCCGTCGCGGACCTGCTACTGACCGACACGCCGCTACTGACTGAGGTATCTGTTGTAACCGCAGGTGCGATCTCCGCGCGTGTACGCTGCGTGAGTTGCGCGGGAATGGCCCGTCGCGGACCTGCTACTGACCGACACGCCGCTACTGACTGAGGTATCTGTTGTAACCGCAGGTGCGATCTCCGCGCGTGTACGCTGCGTGAGTTGCGCGGGAATGGCCCGTCGCGGACCTGCTACTGACCGACACGCCGCTACTGACTGAGGTATCTATCTATTTCTTACCAGGTACATACAACGAAAGTGTTGGCGGATACGAATAAATAAAACCGGCCAAGAGCATGGCGGGCCATGCTCAGTGTAGGGTTCTATAGTTATTCTAAAACGGCTGGACCAATTATGTTCGAAATAGTTTTATTTTAAAGTATTCTATAATTATAAGCGTAAGTATAAGCGTTCTATAATTCATGATTTTTTTCTTATTTTTTTGATCCGTGAATCAAATTTAAAGATTACACCATTTTTTTTGTCTTTGACTGCTATCTCCGAAAATATTGACTTAAGAAAAAAACATTTTTCTTTTGGGGCCCTTAATCTTTTTGAAAGACCTATTCAACGATCGACACTATAAGATCCCACAAAATAAAAAAAAACATCCCCACTTTACTAGTAGGGGGGGGGTAGCCTAAATTTTTTTTTTCTACTTTTTATTCTACCATTTTGTCGAATTGTTTCATTTGTATACCTGTACAAAATAGCAAATTTCTAGCACTTACGGGCTGTGAGCCACTGGACTCTGAGCTATGCTGCGGACAGAACATGACGAAACTATAAGGGTTCCTAGTTTATTACGGAGCCCTCAAAAGGCGCGAATTAAAATGATTAATCCGGAAGCGCCGTACGATACGAATGATTGCATTTAGCGTATGCATTTATTCTGTGCTAAAACGACTAATGCGATCCTCATTACAGGCGAGCTACCACCCACCACAGCTGGCAGCTCTCCAGCGGACCCTGGACCTGGTGACCCGGTTCCACCTGGAGCCAGGAGGCGACCCTGCGCAGTGGAACCGCGCGGCTGGCTGGTACTCCAGCAAGTACGTTATTGTCGACAGGCTACCTCCACAGCTGGACTCTCCAGCGGACCCTGGACCTGGTGACCCGGTTCCACCTGGAGCCAGGCGACGACCCTGCGCAGTGGAACCGCGCGGCTGGCTGGTACTCCAGCAAGTACGTTATTGTCGACAGGCTACCTCCACAGCTGGACTCTCCAGCGGACCCTGGACCTGGTGACCCGGTTCCACCTGGAGCCAGGCGACGACCCTGCGCAGTGGAACCGCGCGGCTGGCTGGTACTCCAGCAAGTACGTTATTGTCGACAGGCTACCTCCACAGCTGGACTCTCCAGCGGACCCTGGACCTGGTGACCCGGTTCCACCTGGAGCCAGGAGGCGACCCTGCGCAGTGGAACCGCGCGGCTGGCTGGTACTCCAGCAAGTACGTTATTGTCGACAGGCTACCTCCACAGCTGGACTCTCCAGCGGACCCTGGACCTGGTGACCCGGTTCCACCTGGAGCCAGGAGGCGACCCTGCGCAGTGGAACCGCGCGGCTGGCTGGTACTCCAGCAAGTACGTTATTGTCGACAGGCTACCTCCACAGCTGGACTCTCCAGCGGACCCTGGACCTGGTGACCCGGTTCCACCTCGAGTCAGTGGAACCGCGCGGCTGGCTGGTATTCCAGCAAGTACGTTATTGTCGACAGGCTACCTCCACAGCTGGACTCTCCAGCGGACCCTGGACCTGGTGACCCGGTTCCACCTGGAGCCAGGAGGCGACCCTGCGCAGTGGAACCGCGTGGCTGGCTGGTACTCCAGCAAGTACGTTATTGTCGACAGGCTACCTCCACAGCTGGACTCTCCAGCGGACCCTGGACCTGGTGACCCGGTTCCACCTGGAGCCAGAAGGCGACCCTGCGCAGTGGAACCGCGCGGCTGGCTGGTACTCCAGCAAGTACGTTATTGTCGACAGGCTACCACCACAGCTGGACTCTCCAGCGGACCCTGGACCTGGTGACCCGGTTCCACCTGGAGCCAGAAGGCGACCCTGCGCAGTGGAACCGCGCGGCTGGCTGGTACTCCAGCAAGTACGTTATTGTCGACAGGCTACCACCACAGCTGGACTCTCCAGCGGACCCTGGACCTGGTGACCCTGCGCAGTGGAACCGCGCGGCTGGCTGGTATTCCAGCAAGTACGTTATTGTCGACAGGCTACCTCCACAGCTGGACTCTCCAGCGGACCCTGGACCTGGTGACCCGGTTCCACCTGGAGCCAGAAGGCGACCCTGCGCAGTGGAACCGCGCGGCTGGCTGGTATTCCAGCAAGTACGTTATGTTTCTTGTCGACAGGCGAATGTATATAATGTTCGAATTATGATTATACGTACACAAAATTATGACTAAGTATACAAGGTGGAATTCGACGAGGGACCTTTACGGAAATGGGAGATAGTTAAGGCTATACTGAGCAGCTTTTACTATGGGACCAACCCCGAAATCGTAAATAAAAAAAATATTTTCATACATTGTGTGTATACATGCCGTACCTTTTTGTATGGATAAGTTTTTTTTTTTACGATTTCGGGGTTGGTCCCTTAGTAAAAGTTGCTCAGTATAGCCTTAACTATCTCCCATTTCCGTAAAGGTCCCTCGTCGAATTCCACCTTGTATACGTTTACGTCGAGTTCAACTCAACTATAATGTATAAGCCAACGCTGTAGGCAACTGAAATAAATTTGACCAATCACTTGCCAGCAAAAAAGACATCAACGGGCGGCCACCTCAGGATCTGCACTTCGTTTCAGCGAATTTATTTCATTGTTTATATTTGTTTACTTATTTTTATTGACTCTTAGAAAAAGTATTGTACACAATAGTGTTATAATCAAGCTTTTCAATCTCTCTATACTTCGTTTTATTTAAGATTAGAATTATCTGTCAAACGGGTGAACAAAGAAGCAGTGGTCGTAAACCTTCCTTCTTCGATTTCGGCCGATACCACTGAATTTCTCGGAACTTATGTACCTATATACATATCATTTGATATTTACCGATAGCTGAACGCATAGTTTTCACATTTATTATTAATTTGTTGGCAAAACTGCAACAAGTGTTTTATAAGCAAGATGGCGGCAATTTAGAAAAACCGGCCAAGTGCGAGTTGGACTCGCGCGCGAAGGGTTCCGTACCATTATCAAGTTATTATTAAAAAATACAGTTAAATCAACCTACCTCAAAAACTATAGGAGATAATTTAATCAAACCAAAAATCGTTGATAGAGTTTATTAATGTGCGTAACATATATTTTTTTAGAATTTTATATCGCGTAGTTTAAAAAATAGAGGGGGGGGGGACACATTTTTCAGACTTTGAGAGCTGATATCTCGAAAACGGTTTGCTTAAATAAAAATGAGATTTATAAACCTTATATCATTTTCAAAGACCTTTCTATTAATACCCCACACGCTTATATACAACTAAAAAAAATGTTGTATCCCTCAGTTACATGTATGGAGGGCCCCCACCCCAATGGGTTTTTTTACAATTTAGTATCATAATCCTGTAGCGGTTCATACAACACATATCCTTACCAAATTTCGTTACTGTAGCATTTATAGTTTCCGAGTAAATCGGCTGTGACAGACGGACAGATGGACAGACGGACATGACGAATCTATAAGGGTTCCGTTTTGCCATTTTGGTTACGGAACCCTAAAAAAGATATATATTGAAAGTTTTCGTTTAGTGTTTGGCGGTTTTTAACAAAGTATTTTTTTTATTTGTAACTAATATCGTACCGATTTTACATTTACTGAATTTAATGAAGTTTACAGTCTAAAATTTAACAATATTTGCATATTTAATCTGGCTTACATTATGCACTCCCAATACTTTTAAAAGTCATGCATTTAAGGATTAAAACTATAGGTATAAAAGCGGACACGGTGTCATAAAGACTGAGCAGATAACAATACTAAGACAACCCTATGCATCGGCAACGTCGTTTAGTATTTGTCGCCATTATAGTCGGTCTGGGACGCTCTAATGTAGTTTGAATTTGGGAACAAATTAGAAAATAAAACTCAGATGACATACATAGTTTTATTCACTGTCAGTGGAAGAGTCCGAGGACTCGGAACCACCAACGTTTATAATATTTTTTTCCACAGTGTTATCTATTACATTATCTAATTTCATTTAACAAAATATATTCCTTCAAAATGTTATATACCGTAGCCAACGATATGCCAGCAGTCTCAGCAGTCTTTTTCACACGTTCCGATTTAGTGGGATATTCCTTTCTATGGCACATTTCTTAATTTGTAAATATTCACCACCATCCGCTTTTCACTGGTAGTCACAGGATTTTGCTTTCATCCATTTTAAATGTGCACCAACAAACAAAATATCTAAATAGATCAACAATTAATAAGGAAATTGAACAAAAACGATAACAACAATCTTTAAGTAAGCGTTATATAAAACACAACCGACTCAACCGACAACAATATGAAGTCGAATGACAGACAGTGACATTTTAAAATTGTGTGAGAACTCTGCCTCTTTAGGTTTTTTAATGTACAACCTTTCCATGAAAAATTGCAAACGCAATTTATTAAAATAATTATCTTTTCATCTTGGAATATAAATTAACTAACATTATGTTTCTTATCTGTTCACAACATTGAGTAATGTGTATTAATATAGCATGATAATAAATTCGTGATATTTAATAACTCGTATTTACTGTTCGATCCGCAGAATTTGCCTGTAAAAAAACCTTATATCTCGGTCTACAAAGGTCTTTCTAATGCTAAAAAAAACGAAGTATAGTATAACACGATTGTGTAAAATACTATTTCTGGGACTAGGTTTACTTGTGTAACATGTCCCAACATATTATTATTTATTTATTTATTTATGGCTTTTTCGATAGAGCCCAAAGCTACTCAGTTGTACCCTACAAGAAATGTTTCTGTTTATTTTGTTTATTCAAACAGAAAGTATATAGTATTACAGTATATACTAAATCAGTTAAATCACTGTACAATTTTAAATTACACAACATCACTAAACGTCATTATAATTATGCGTCTATTGCAAAAAAAATCAAATCACTAAAGGCCTGAATGAAAACAAAATTTAACGTCACCATTTTTGTGTTACGAAGTATATTTTATAGGAAAAACCTACGTCCAGCACTGGACTGAGCTAGGCTGATGATGTACATTGTGTTTATTTATGAGGACATTATGAAACAAGTTAATGTCTTATTATATTACTTTTACACCATAGTTGGGAACTTTTGGACTATATTTTAAAGACAAACGGGTCTTAATCGCGTAAACTTACGTTTAATTATATCCTGACGTTTCGGGCATGATGTTACACCCGTGGTCGCAGGCAATTAAACGTAAGTTTACGCGATTAAGACCCGTTTGTCTTTAAAATATGAGTGATAATCGTGAAAGTTTAAATCAATATTTTGGACTATAGTTGGGTAGTTTTACAGTACCTAATGTTTCTTGTCCAGTGGCGTCCACATGTCGTTATCAGCGGTGGCGCTACAGCGGCGCTGGCACGAGATGAAACTGGACGCCAAACGGGCGTTCGCGGCGTCTGCAGGCCTCTGGCCCATACAGAGCGACATAGTGACCAGGTGAGAGTGACGACCACGTGTCGTTGTCGGTGCTACAGCGGCGCTGGCACGAAATGAAGCTGGACGGCGTCTGGCCCATACAGAGCGACATAGTGACCAGGTGAGAGTGACGACCACGTGTCGTTGTCGGCGGTGGCGCTACAGCGGCGCTGGCACGAGATGAAACTGGACGCCAAACGGGCGTTCGCGGCCTCTGCAGGCCTCTGGCCCATACAGAGCGACATAGTGACCAGGTGAGAGTGACGACCACGTGTCGTTGTCGGCGGTGGCGCTACAGCGGCGCTGGCACGAGATGAAACTGGACGCCAAACGGGCGTTCGCGGCCTCTGCAGGCCTCTGGCCCATACAGAGCGACATAGTGACCAGGTGAGAGTGACGACCACGTGTCGTTGTCGGCGGTGGCGCTACAGCGGCGCTGGCACGAGATGAAACTGGACGCCAAACGGGCGTTCGCGGCCTCTGCAGGCCTCTGGCCCATACAGAGCGACATAGTGACCAGGTGAGCGTGACGACCACGTGTCGTTATCGGCGGTGGCGCTACAGCGGCGCTGGCACGAGATGAAAGTGGACGCCAAACGGGCGTTCGCGGCGTCTGCAGGCCTCTGGCCCATACAGAGCGACATAGTGACCAGGTGAGAGTGACGACCACGTGTCGTTGTCGGCGCTACAGCGGCGCTGGCACGAGATGAAAGTGGACGCCAAACGGGCGTTCGCGGCCTCTGCAGGCCTCTGGCCCATACAGAGCGACATAGTGACCAGGTGAGAGTGACGACCACGTGTCGTTGTCGGCGCTACAGCGGCGCTGGCACGAGATGAAGCTGGACGGCGTCTGGCCCATACAGAGCGACATAGTGACCAGGTGAGAGTGACGACCACGTGTCGTTGTCGGCGGTGGCGCTGGCACGAGATGAAGCTGAACGGCGTCTGGCCCATACAGAGCGACATAGTGACCAGGTGAGAGTGACGACCACGTGTCGTTGTCGGCGTCTGGCCCATACAGAGCGACATAGTGACCAGGTGAGAGTGACGACCACGTGTCGTTGTCGGCGCTACAGCGGCGCTGGCACGAGATGAAACTGGACGGCGTCTGGCCCATACAGAGCGACATAGTGACCAGGTGAGAGTGACGACCACGTGTCGTTCTCGGCGGTGGCGCTACAGCGGCGTCTGGCCCATACAGAGCGACATAGTGACCAGGTGAGAGTGACGACCACGTGTCGTTGTCGGCGCTACAGCGGCGCTGGCACGAGATGAAGCTGACGGCGTCTGGCCCATACAGAGCGACATAGTGACCAGGTGAGAGTGACGACCACGTGTCGTTGTCGGCGGTGGCGCTACAGCGGCGTCTGGCCCATACAGAGCGACATAGTGACCAGGTGAGAGTGACGACCACGTGTCGTTGTCGGCGCTACAGCGGCGCTGGCACGAGTTGAAACTGGACGGCGTCTGGCCCATACAGAGCGACATAGTGACCAGGTGAGAGTGACGACCACGTGTCGTTGTCGGCGCTACAGCGGCGCTGGCACGAGATGAAGCTGGACGGCGTCTGGCCCATACAGAGCGACATAGTGACCAGGTGAGAGTGACGACCACGTGTCGTTGTCGGCGGTGGCGCTACAGCGGCGTCTGGCCCATACAGAGCGACATAGTGACCAGGTGAGAGTGACGACCACGTGTCGTTGTCGGCGCTACAGCGGCGCTGGCACGAGTTGAAACTGGACGGCGTCTGGCCCATACAGAGCGACATAGTGACCAGGTGAGCGTGCAGTGTCGTCCACTGTCGTTGTCGGCGTCTGGCCCATACAGAGCGACATAGTGACCAGGTGAGAGTGACGACCACGTGTCGTTGCCGGCGTCTGGCCCATACAGAGCGACATAGTGACCAGGTGAGAGTGACGACCACGTGTCGTTGTCGGCGCTACAGCGGCGCTGGCAAGAGATGAAGCTGGACGGCGTCTGGCCCATACAGAGCGACATAGTGACCAGGTGAGCGCAGTGACGACCACGTGTCGTTGCCGGCGTCTGGCCCATACAGAGCGACATAGTGGGGTGATTCTTATTCTTACATTTTTTTCTGTGATATGTAAGAATCGAATATATTTTGTGGGAAAATATATAAAGTGTGTATTAATTCACGTAGTAAATTACCACTAATATCATGTCAGAGCATCATTTTTGCCATAAAGTTATTAGCCAGCTATAAAAAAAAATTGCTGACCCCAAAATGTCACGGACCGTGTTGTGTGAGATTGCCGAATTCGAACATATAATATTTTTTTCTGGTGAATTGTCAAATTCTCACGCAAGATATTACAGCATTTATGCAAGATTAATGTTTGATTTATAAGATAATACTATAGAAATCTTAATAACCATTACTATTTATGATTTACATCAGAATAAAATGTGTGATTAGTTTTTGTGTCACGACCGTGTACGTTACTATAAAAATACGGATCTCTGTAAAAAAGTGTCTTTAATATTGGCAACCCTTTTTATGTTTTTTTAGAACAGCAACATTGTGTTGTTGTCATATTTGCAAATAACTAAACGTTGTGTGTGTCTCAAGAAAAATTTCTCCGTATTTTTTTATAAAAAGGGACAACCTTAACACGTCAACGCCGTGTTTGGCTTTTAAACGTAAGTACCAATGTCACACTATTGTTTGAAACATAACATGTACCTCACACAGTGTAGTTCCTGATAATTAATTAAGATTTATGAGATCATGGCTAGCTTTTAGGTTATATCGAACACGTCTCAAATTGTCACAACCACGATATGAAAAAAACGTCACGGCCATGGACTTATTGAGTACGTAGTTGTGACATATATAACACGTGGTCGTGACATTTTCGTTTCATTTAGATAATCTACGGATTTAAACTGTATTATAGATGATTTAGAATATTTAGTATACACTATTTATTGAGCATTTTTATTTTGTCCGTTTTCCCATGGATTTGAAAAGTTTCTGGCCTGACTTATGACATAGAAACAAGCCGTTTTGTGTTATATTTTTTATTTACTTTTCAACATAGGCTCCTTGTAACTTGTAAGGCTATACAATTGTCCCTACGATGCTCCCATGATTTTAATAAGGCCAAGTAGTAGTTGCCGTCTTGCTCTTCAAAATAGGCCCCAATTACCCCTTCGTTCTTGAAAACCAAAAAAGCCTCTGTCCACCGAGCCAAAATTTGTATCTGGCATATTAGAAATGTTGTAGGTATTGTTTCAGGAAATCAGTAATTATAAAAAAACTTATCGATAAAATGGCACCTATTTTGACATTTAACTTCAGAAAAAAGTAAGGTTGTAGTACCAAGGAGGTTTTTTTAAAAAGTTATTCTCCATTGTCAGACCAGAAACTTTTCAGACGACCCTTGTAAAAGGGATATCTAAATAATTATTTACTGTTTTGAAGCAAAATACAAATAAATACTGTTAATGATACCATTTCGTTGCTTTATTTTATTGCTTAATCGTAATAAATTATGATATTACGAATTTAATAACATCAATTTTATTTTAATATTTATTGGAAAAAGTCACGTCCGTGTCATACATTGTCACAACCATGTTTACATGTTTTTTTTGCCTTTTCCAATGGTATTAAGCTTATCCAGATTCATCAAGAATATGCTTTTGGTATATTTTATTGATTAATCATAATAAATTATGATATTACGAATTTAAACACATCAATTTTAACATTTATTGCAAATATGTCACGTCCGTGTGATACATTGTCACAACCGTGTTTTCATGCAATTTTTTTTTGCCTTTTCCAATGGTATTAAGCTTGTCCACATTCATCAAAAATATGCTTTTGGTATATACTTTCGATGTACATTGCGAAAAACAGTAAAGAAAAAAAACTTTTTTATTTTCTTTTGCTGAACTTTTTTTAAGAATCACCCAGTGACCAGGTGAGCGTGCAGTGTCGTCCACTGTCGTTGTCGGCGTCTGGCCCATACAGAGCGACATAGTGACCAGGTGAGAGTGACGACCACGTGTCGTTGTCGGCGCTACAGCGGCGCTGGCACGAGATGAAGCTGGACGGCGTCTGGCCCATACAGAGCGACATAGTGACCAGGTGAGAGTGACGACCACGTGTCGTTGTCGGCGGTGGCGCTACAGCGGCGTCTGGCCCATACAGAGCGACATAGTGACCAGGTGAGAGTGACGACCACGTGTCATTGTCGGCGCTACTGCGACGCTGGCACGAGATGAAGCTGGACGGCGTCTGGCCCATACAGAGCGACATAGTGACCAGGTGAGAGTGACGACCACGTGTCGTTGTCGGCGGTGGCGCTACAGCGGCGTCTGGCCCATACAGAGCGACATAGTGACCAGGTGAGAGTGACGACCACGTGTCGTTGTCGGCGCTACAGCGGCGCTGGCACGAGATGAAGCTGGACGGCGTCTGGCCCATACAGAGCGACATAGTGACCAGGTGAGAGTGACGACCACGTGTCGTTGTCGGCGGTGGCGCTACAGCGGCGTCTGGCCCATACAGAGCGACATAGTGACCAGGTGAGAGTGACGACCACGTGTCGTTGTCGGCGCTACAGCGGCGCTGGCACGAGATGAAGCTGGACGGCGTCTGGTCCATACAGAGCGACATAGTGACCAGGTGAGAGTGACGACCACGTGTCGTTGTCGGCGCTACAGCGGCGCTGGCACGAGATGAAACTGGACGCCAAACGTGCGTTCGCGGCCTCTGCAGGCCTCTGGCCCATACAGAGCGACATTGTGACCAGGTAGTGTGGGTACAGAATAAATTGGTTGTTGTGTTATATTTGCAGTGCTAAGCGGCTGTTGCTTGTGGCGGTTGTTGTTGTTGTTCTTGTTGTATTCTGGCCATTTTTGGCAACTCTACATCAAACGTGTCTATTTTGAGTGTGAGATCACGCAAAACAGGCACGGTTGACGTTTGACGCTGGCTCAGTACTTGATGGAAACTTCACATACACCCTCGAATTTCTTCGCCATAAAGCACTTGTGAATATCAAATGATATTTTGTACATAAGCTTGTAGCGGAACGGCGGAGTGAGATCCCAGTGGCGTGCACTAGGCTTTCGGGTCCACTGTCTACACACATTATACAGAGAAATATTGTGACTAAACTATTGAATTAAATAATTGTTCTCAAACATGCAATGAAATATTGTCTTTGCGTTCCTTAAAATAGACTGGAAGTATCGCTTTTAAGGCGCAGTAACTCACTGGGATGGAAAATAAATTTCATAACACTTTTCAGGCCTAGGCCTGCAAAATAACTTTTTTTTATTTCGACAACATTGTCATTATTTTTTTTGTATTTCTTTGTATGTTTGAGAAAAGCACTATATATGCCTCGGCGTGAATACGGATTCCCGGCCTCGTCATCTATCCTATATACCAACTTGGCTGGAAATCCTCATTTTCCCGGCCTCTGATGTAATGTACTATTATTTTCATCACACTTGCTTTCAAAGCGCATTGCTTGCATGCGTCGCGTCGCGGGAGGTTCACTTTTCTTTGACTTCCGCAATGCATGCAATAAATAGTGCGCTTAGGAAGCAAGTGTGACGAAGAATGTATTCTGTTCTATTCTGTTCTATTCTATGAATGTCGCCAGATACCCGCACTTGTTGCGCTGTGAGCTGCCGAAGTGGCGCGACCTGGTGGCGGCGGGAAAGGTCGCCGAACCCACGGTAACTATTCTACCATTATTATTTTTTGTTGCACTTTTAATAGTTCTTTCTATCTCTCCTAGCCGATTTCGGCTACAGCGACTGCAATTTGACACATTACTTAATTAAGGGCTCGATGGAGTGCCCTTTCATGTGCCCTTAAATGACTGCAATAGCCAATTTTATTAGCGAACGTGCGCAAACATTTACTACACGTGAGGACACCGTCCACATAGTTATAAAATATTGCTGCTGGAGGTTTAGCCTTAAACGCATCACGCTTGGCATCTAAATCAGCTCTCCGCAGCTCTTCAAAAAGTTCCACCTTTTGGTGGATCAGGCGCCGCCATTCTGGACGGCAACTGGCCTTGTCCTCCCATTTAAATGGGTCTATGTCGCATCGTTTCATGTGTCTTTTCTGAACATCTTTATATCGTAGAAACTGGCCGCCTTGTTTCCGCTTGCCCGTTTGAAGTTCAGAAAAGAAAATGCGTTTTGCCATCCTTTCGTCAGACATTCTGGTCAGGTGCCCACACCACCGAAGCTGACGCCGCATTAAGTACGCCTCAATGCCGCAGACTTTTGCCCGTCGAAGCACATCGGTGTTTCTAACCCGATCCGACCAATTAATGTTTAAAATGTCACGCAGGCATTTAAGGTGGAACCTGTCCAACGTTCGTATGTGCTTCCGATATATCACCCATGACTCTGACGAGTATAATAGATTGGGAAGAACTATAGCACGATACAAGGAGATCTTGGTGGAATGCCTTAGATTATGCGATCGCAAGACCTTAGATCGAAGCTTTCCAAATGCTGCGGCGGCCATGCAAATACGGTAATTTATTTCCTGTTCAAGGTCACACTTAGGTGAGATAGTGCTACCCAAGTACTTAAACTTTTCCACCTGCTTAAGCTCAAAGTCACCAAGATAAACTTTTACAGGTTGAGAGTGGCCGTCTGAGTCCATTGCCATAACCTCGGTCTTCGACACACTTATCTTGAGACCAAAACGGCAACAAGCTCCATGGAGGTTGGAAATTAGACTTTGAAGTTCAGGTGGTGAGTTAGCTACGAAACACAGATCGTCAGCATATAAGATCTCCGTGATAACTGCGTGTGAAACCTTCGTGCTCGCTTTCAGTCTTGACAGGTTGAAAATGCCCCCATCACTTCGGAAACGTATTTTAATGCCAGCAGAAGTCCTATCCAAGACTTCTCCGACTGCGACTGCAAAGTACAGTGCAAACAATGTTGGTGCAAGAACACAACCTTGCTTGACACCACAACTGACTGAGAAAAAATCCGACTGGTCCCCACTCACAGAAACACAGCAGGACATCCCATCATGCAGGAGTCGGATCATGCGGATAAACTTATCAGGGCAGCCAAGTTTTCCCAAAACCATCCATAGGGCATCCCGGGGCACACAGTCAAAGGCTTTTTCCAAATCTACAAAGCATAGGTAGAGCGACTGGCTTTGCTCGCGACTTTTTTCCTGCAGCTGACGAATGGAAAATATAGCTTCGCAGGTACCCCTGTTTGGCCGAAAATCAAACTGTGATTCGGGCAACAACGTTTCCGAAATCGGTAAAAGTCGATTTAGTAAGACTCTGGCAAATATCTTTCCTGGCACAATGTAATGTATTTTATTATTAAATCCATATTGTACTTAATACGGTACGGAAGACTAGCGCTGGCTCTGCTGGCATAATGCTGAGTTTTGGCCATTTCGAGACAACATTTCATGTTTACTGTTTTGTTTTGTTTGTACTGTGTTCTTGTCTCGAATAAACGTTTTTCTTTCTTTCTTTCTTTAATATAAATAAAAAAATTAACAAAGGGATCAAAATGGTATACAGGGTGGAAAAAGATTTTGGGTCAGTGAAGGCAACTACCAGATTCCGTGTAGCTACGCGAAAATGGTCTTAGAAGACCTTCCCGCGATTTTCAATTAAAGAAGATTAGCGTTTTCAGATTTTGGAAAAAGTATACAGGGTGCGAGGAAATGGTCATTTTTGCCAAATTTTTTTGTTGATGCCAATCGATCCTGTTTCTGTTCAGGATCAAAAGCTTGTATGGGACCAAAAAAATTTTTTCGGCTAGAAAAGCCGCAAATCGGGATTTAAAATTCCCATACAAATTGTATGAAAATTAAAAAAAAAAATCACTCTTAATTTTTTATGCCAATCGATTCCATTCCTATCCAGTAACAATAGTTTCCTAGGGGTCAACTTACGGCAACGTAACTAAAAAAACAAAAATAAAAATAAACTCTTTTCATACATTGACTAAGGGAAAAAAGTGAAAATTAATTACATTATCCGTGACGCTAATTAATGTTGCTAATGATTTTATACAGTATTATTATCATTATATAGGACGACTAATTATCGTGACAGATAAAGTAATTAAGGTTTCACTTTTTTTCCATAGTAAATGTATGAAAACGGTTTTCTTGAAATTTTGGCTTTTTTGTACATTGCCATAAGTTGACCCGTAGGAAACTATTGGTACTGGATAGGAATGGAATCGATACGCATAAAAAAATAAGCGTGAAAAATTATTTTGTAATTTTCATACCATTTGTTTGGGAATTTTAAATTTCGATTTGTGGCTATTCTAGCCGAAAAAAATTTTTTGGTCCCATACAAGCTTTTGATCTTGAACAGAAACAGGATCGATTGGCATCAAAAAAAAAGTTTGTCAAAAATGACCATTTCCTCGCACCCTGTATACTTTTTCCAAAATCTGAAAACGCTAATCTTCTTTAATTGAAAATCGCGGGAAGGTCTTCTAAGACCATTTTCGCGTAGCTACAAGGGATCTGGTAGCTGCCCTCACTGACCCAAAATCTTTTTCCACCCTGTATTTACGGCGTGGGCGTATATTGAATCCTGAATGGAGCGACGGATTCCGCAATTGAATCCTGAATGGAGCGACGGATTCCACAATTGAATCCCGACCGTAGGGAGGGATTCTAAAGTGGAATCCTGAGCGTAATGAAGGATTCAAGCGTTAACGCCCAAGACGAAATAATTTTGATACCTTGTGACACATACTGCTTTTCGCACCACCTATGAGAAAAATGAAAGATATATCACATATTTAATATTTATGCAAATAATCGATTCTGAATAAATTTTTATTAATAATGGAGGTACTGTTTATTTTCATATTTCATTGCAATTTTTTAGGCTGGCAATAGAAAGTCCTTGAACAGAAAAGTGCCACTTTGATCCCTCCCAGCAGGGAAGAAAAGGCCCGTATTCGAATAGGTGGTGTGAAAAAAATATTGTACCTACTATGGCTAGGCTATGAAATATTCTCTACCAGTCAAATTTCGGTTACGCATGTAAGCAATAGCGCGGTTAGAAAGCAGGTGTGTAGAAATAGTAGATTGTCTCACAAGGGCTCACAATGATATGATGAATGGCATTCATTGGAACCCAATGAAGCGATAAATTCCACAGTAGAATGAATCATGAGCGTACTAATGCGGATTCAAGCGTTAACGCCCAAAACGAAAATAATTTCTAGAGTAACACATAACGCTTTTCACACCACTATGAGAAAAATACAAGATATATTTATTATATATGCAAATAATCGTTCCTATAGAAAATCGTATTCGATTATGAACGTACTATTTATTTTCATATTTCATAATTATTTTTTAGGCTGGATATATAAAGTCCTTGAACAGAAAAGTGTCACTTTTTTCCTAGCAGCAAAGAAAAGACGAAATTAGAATAGGTGGCGTGAAAAGTATATAAAGTCGGTAACTACCAAACCTTTTTGCATAAACAATGCAAATAAAGTAATAATGTATATTTCTCATTAATAGCAGAGATTATTTAGTTTAAGTAGATATATCAGCACCATACATTAAAATGCATCCACCTGAAATGTCGTCACTACTAGACGGCGCCACGGTTGTTCGTGAGCATGGCATACAGATGGCTCTGAAACAGTATATACACTACCTTTGTTGTTCGTCCATTGGCACAGATGGCTCTGAAACAGTATACACTACCTTGCCACGAACGAAACGCATGATCACTTGCAACACATAGCATATTTTGCCATAACACGATATAGGGAGGTTGGTAATGTGGTTCATGTGTTCGGCTGTGAACCAGTGGTACCAGGTTCAAATCCGAACTATACGCGCTGAAAATGTTCTTTTATTTCTTTTTTTTCAAACTTTGTTTTTTTATTTTTTTGTTGCGCATAATCTTTGATTTTGTAAAAACAGTGTTTTACAAGGTGCAAACGGGCGGGTTTTTATTTTGTTGTCGTTTTATAAAATTTTCCATATATGGACTTTTGTCCATTTTTTCTAATCAGAATCACGAGCTCTTTCGTTTCGTTTTATAGTTATACAAAGTGATCATAGATCCGATAGATACATACGTATACATACAGGGTGTTACATACATAATTATACAGGGTGAAAATGAGTATACAGACGAACTTGAAGCGTGAAGAGTGTACCTAGTTATTCCTGACAGAGTTGGGTTATACTCGTTTCTGACTAATTCGCATACGTTAAATACAATTTTCGGGTCCATTATGAGATCCAAGATGGCAGCAACTTATTTTTGCAATTTTCATCATTATACTCGTTTCTGACTAATTCGCATACGTGGAATACGATTTCCTGGTCCATTCTAAAATCCAAGATGGCGGGAACTTTTTTTTAAATTTTCATCTTTATACTCGTTTCTGACTAATTCGCATGCGTGGAATACGATTTTCGGGTCCATTCTAAGATTCAAGATGGCGGGAACTTTTTATTTTGCAATTTTCATCATTATTCTCGTTTCCGACTAATTCGCATACGTGGAATACGATTTCCGGGTCCATTCTAAAATCCAAGATGGCGGGAACTTTTTTCTTGCAATTTTCATCATTATACTCGTTTCCGACTAATTCGCATACGTGGAATACGATTTCCGGGTCCATTCTAAAATCCAAGATGGCGGGAACTTTTTTTTTGTAATTTTCATCATTATACTCGTTTCAGACTAATTCGCATACGTGGAATACGATTTCCGAGTCCATTCTAAAATCCAAGATGGCGGGATCTTTTTTTTTTGCAATTTTCATCATTATACTCGTTTCCGACTAATTCGCATACGTGGAATACGATTTCCGAGTCCATTCTAAAATCCAAGATGGTGGGACCTTTTTTT
>JALPQI010025204.1:0-12059 GCA_025490895.1 Thaumatotibia leucotreta
GAAAGAGACGAACGATATTTATCGGCTGTGACGTTTATGAATAAGGGAGTCAGAGACCGAAATGGAAATTACGCAGTAGGTTTTTTTTATTATTACGCACGAATAAATATTCGTATAAAAATCGTTATTGGTGTACGCGACAATTTGAGGCTGTTCAAGAGGCTTATGATGGTCTTATTTTTGCTTGCTATGTGTCACTTTTTCATTTACATAGGTACTACATATTTGGAACGTGATAGTATCGACGTCAAGCAACAAAAATAACACCTTAAAAACAAGTAACGAATGCGTGCGGAACACGTGCGTATTAGCTTACTATCGTATGAAATGTCATAGTGCATGACACACCGCGTACGTGCACGCGACGCAAACGGTGAGTCATCTACTATGAAATTTCATACGATACAACCGTGCACGCATCCAGCGATGGCTCTACCTTTAAGCCTACTGAAATTCGTTCCATGACCTCTCTCTAGCTACGAACAAATAAAACATGGAAGCCGCACGCCATACTAAATTGCCTTTCCAAAACGGTCCTGAATTTTAGTTGATAAGTGTCACCCCCTCTTCAATGCATCACGGCAAAGAATTCGTATAAAAAATGAAACCGCTATTTAAAAATAGTTGTGGTTGGTCCATCAAAGTTTTGATTGGCTGTATTCTATAAACATTTGTCAAAGATGTTGCGCCAAAATATGCGCGGTGTTAGGAAAAACGCTATGTCTAGCCCCTCTTGCCACAATTGAACAATCGTTTTGGGGGCATTTCTGTTCTGGCGTTAGACGTCCATGTTATATATGGTCGCAGCAACAAAGATATAAAGAGATCCCCTGCGTTGAAGGTTATATTTGAACTGTGGTTACAGCGATGCCGCCCAGAAGCGAGGAACCGCCGCCGCCGCCGCCGCTGCTGACCAGCGCGTCGCTGCAGGATATCATGGCGACCGCGGCATCACATCGGCGGACTAAGGGTAACTATTCCATACTAGTCCACACTTAATGTGATGCGTCAACAACACAAACTATTTGGAGGGTCCACGGAAAAAAACATGTCCAGTGCTTAACCTTTTCAACGCTTTCCCTCTCGCGTCAAAGTATGGCCTACACGCCAACATGTCGGCTAGTGAATAACGAATGTAAACCTTATCTATCAGCATGACAATTGCTTTGACAACGTCCGCCACAACCACTTTATGGGTTATTGGCGTGGTGGCCACGACGGCACACGACCACTTTATGGGCTCTTGGCGTTGAAAAGGTTAAAAAAAATCAGGCCAAATACACACCTTATTCTGTTACAAGGTGGTTTTTCCTTCTGTAATTTGAATTGACTGGACATTTTCTTTCCGTGGACCCTTCATTTGGTCAATCTTATAGGTTTAATTAAATTTGCTGTTGGTACGAAAATAGAACACTTATTTCAAATTCCCCTTGTATGTACATGACATGTTGATGTGTTCGTGATCTCAACTCTAGTGGAACTAGATACTTATACTACAGGTAGGACAATGGGTCTTACGAGAAAGTTACATCGTATTGGTAAAAATTGTACAATAAACATTAGATCATGACGACGACGTGGTCTGTGTTTTATACAAAACTTTAATATACAATACATCCAACTACACGTAATCCTTCAAGCTTCGTTTCTCTAACCAGGTATTCGTTTCAGGCGTGTCTCGTCAAGATTCGCGGCTGTCGGTGAAGTCTCTCATAGAGAGTATAGAGAACGCGGCCAAGGCTGCTAAACAGTCGCCTGCCACCACGCCCGTCACGGAGTGGCCTACGGTAAGTCAACATTTCAGACATAGAAGTCACGGAGGCACGAAACAATTTTTGCTAGGGACTTCCGTGTTCGAGTTTGAGTAATCCCATTTTGTTTTTTATTGTTCAGACCATTTTAACCAGCTGTTGCCAACCAACTCGAATGGGGAATATTTTGTGACTGAATTTATTGTAGTATTATAAGCGAAGCACCAAAATGGTAGCCAGTATGTCCATGTATCTGGGTGCCCGTCACATTGGATTCTCATAAAAGCAGCTAAATGTTTGTGCATATTTTCCAATGCTCCTGTTGATTGGTGATGATAAGCGGTCGAATTAAACTTACTTATCCTTAATAACTTACAAACTTCGTCCATAGTAGCTGACATAAACTCCGCGCCGCGGTCAGTTGATATCGCTTCGGGGATGCCGTATCTTAATATGAAATTAGTCACTAAAGTTTTTGCTACGCTAATCGCATCCTTACGTTGCAATGGATAAGCTTCAATATATTTGCTGAGTTCACATTGCAATGTTAGAATGTACTTATTACCTTCTGCATCCGTGTCGATCGGTCCCACTATATCGAGATATAGTTTCTCCAACGCTGACGACGCTGTAGTTGTGATGGCCATGGGTTGTCTTATATTTTTAGAGTATTTCGTTATTTGACATTTAGTGCATTTTTTTACGAAATCTCTAACGTCGTTCTCTAAACTTGGCCAATAATATTTGGACTTAATGTTACTTACCATTCGGCGAACGCCGGCATGTCCGCTCGTTGGTAGTAAATGATAGTCGTTAATGATAACACGTCTCTCATCCTTGTTATCTATCCGTATTATATTTCCTAGGATTTTTACTCTTGGTCCGGACCAGTCTTTCTTTGTATTGATTTCATTTATCAAACTTTTTATAAATAACGCGTTTTTATCATCTTTTATCATACATAACTCTTCTACTTTTATTTGTTTACAAAAATCACTTAACATATTCACAAATACGGCTCGGCTATAGTTTACTCTCAGCGTACGCAAAACAATCTTTTTCCCTTGAGATTATTTTTTTTATTCTTAACTTTCTTAACTCTTCTTCAGATTTAAATAACATTTCTATACAGTCATTAGGTTTTCTTAATATTTCCGCAATTCTTGGTTGATCAGGCCTTGAATTTTCGGATGTACTAAGATTACCACGTGTGTCATCACTCGGTGTATTACTTTGTTGTAACTTCCTACTCTGTGCTCTCGTCATAACAGTTACTTGCTCACTCATACTCTTTAACTCGTCCGAAGTAATTGAAATTCGACTTAATGCATCTGCTACTACATTTGTTTTTCCCTTTATATACACTATTTTATAATCGTATTCCTCTAACTGTAATCTAAACTTAATCAATCTACTCGATGGATCTTTCATGCTATAAAGATACAAGAGTGGTTTGTGATCTGTCATAATTGTAAACTGTTTTCCGAACAAATAAGGTCTAAAATAGCGTACACTCCACGTAATTGCCAAAATTTCTCGTTGTATGACGGGGTAATTTAGCTCTGCTTTATTTAAGGGTCTACTAGCGTAAGCTATGGGTCTCAAATCCTTATTGCACAATACGGAACCGATTGACTTTGCTGATGCGTCAGTTTGCAATATATATTCATTATCGGGGGAAAAATCGGGATACTGCAAAATTGGAGGTGTTATGAGTTTTTCCTTTAAAGTATCAAAAGCCTCTTGACAGTTTCCTGTCCATTGGAATATTACGTTTTTCCTGCATAATTTATTTAAAGGTAGCGTTATTTCTGCAAAATTTGGAATAAATTTTCTATAGTAATTGCAAAAAGCAACAAAACGTCTAACCTCGTCACTATTAGTTGGAGTGGGATAATTTTGTAATACTTTTGTTTTTTGTGGATCAGGTAACACGCCTTCTGCCGATACAATGTGTCCTAAATAAAGCAATTGTTTTTTTAAAAATTCACATTTTTTGGGGTTAACCTTCAAGTTAACTTTACGTAATCTTTCTAACACGTCGGTTAAATTCCTATTATGCTGATCCATATTTCTGCCAAAAACTACAAGGTCGTCCATGTAAACAAAACACTTTTCATAGGAAAGACCTGACATTGCAACTGACATTACTCGCGAAAATGCACTGGCACTAAGTTTCAGGCCCATCGGTAGCCTTTTCATGCGGAATTGGCCTTGACCTGTTGAAAATGAAGTGATATTTCTGCTGTCTTCATCCAAGGCTGTTTGGTAGTAAGATTGTTGTAAGTCGAGATGACTAAAATATATTGCACCTGATAAGGAATCCAGTATATCTGTAATGTTAGGAAGGGGAAATTTATCGTCTTGAATAACATTATTTACTTTTCGGTAATCGATGACTAAACGCCATTTTTTTGTGTTGTTTTCCGACTTTTTCGGCACTAAAAGTATTGGACTATTCCAATCGCTATTTGACTCTTCGATTATATCGTCTTGGATCATCTGTTCGACCTGTTTATTAATTTCTGACTTCATTGATGCTGGTAACCTATACGGTTTCGTATAAATAGGTTTTGTATTTGGCTTCACGGCAATGCTTTGACTCAGTATATTAGTAGTTCCTAACTTGTCACCGTCCAAGTGAAAAACGTCGGCGTATTTGGCACATATTGACTCTATAAGCTTGCGATCTGTATCATTTAAATGACTTAACTTTATTAATGACAACAACTTCTTAACTCTCTCTACCCCATTACCGGATTTTTGAAAATTGCAAATTTCATAATCGTTCAAACTATCCAAAATAGGCTCAAAAACAGGTAACTTAACTTCTTCCTCCCTTGTATTTAAAATTCGTACCGGTATTCGTCCTTGCTTTACCCTACTAATACTTCCCGCTAAAAAAATATTTTCGCCTAATGTGTCCGAATGTACAACGTAATCTTTTCCTAAATCGAATGATTTGACTTTAATTAAATGTAATGATTCACTTCTAGGCGGTAATGTTAAGTAAGTTTCACTATCGCGACTTCTTTGTATTTGTAACACACACCTTTCGTTCCCACAGTGTAAAGTGAGCTCGTCAGTCATAAGGTCTATAATTGCATTATAAGTTCGCATAAAGTCTAGTCCGAGAACACCGTCAGCGTGACACGGCATATCTTGATCCTGCAATATGTGAAACCTATGTATAATGGATATTGTATTACCGTAATTTAAAGACACGTCTGCAACATGTGTACTTATAATGCTGCCGCCAATTCCTGATATTATAGTACCCTTCTCGTATATCTGTGATTCTATGGGAACTTTACTTTTCTGTATAATTGATATACCTGCGCCATTGTCAATCATAAAAACAAGTTTTTGTCTGCTTACGGTAAAAGTTACATAGTCTAATCCGTCACATATAGTCAAAACTTTATGCTCGAAAAAACTGAATTCGGTCTGTCTGATATGTCGATTCGTTGGTATTCTGCGGTTCGTGTGTACATGTATACACGTTCCCTCGGCGTCCACGACTCGTTCGAGTAGCGTTATGTCCCCTAAAATTTACACGTTGGCCGCGTCCCCTGTGGAAGTTATTACTAGGCACAGTACCTCTATTAGTGGGGTAGCGAGTCCATATGTTGTGGTAGACTCGTGGACGATTGTACTGGTAACTCGGCCCACGCCCGCGCCATCCGTAACGCTGGGGCTGTTGGAAACCTCGTCTGTAGCCGTGGTTTATGTTCATAACTACAGGCTCTGGCTGGGGTCTCGCCATCTCTTCATCCTGGGCAGCTCTGACGGCCTCTTTCAGCTCCGTGTATTCACGTGCAGCTAGAATGGTACTCAGACGGCGATTTCTCAAACCGTCCGTAAATTTCTTTACGGCCAAGGACTCGTTGATTGGTCTGAGTATATCGCATGCTTCGGGCTTT
Organism: Thaumatotibia leucotreta; assembly: GCA_025490895.1. NCBI lineage: Eukaryota > Metazoa > Arthropoda > Insecta > Lepidoptera > Tortricidae > Thaumatotibia > Thaumatotibia leucotreta. The sequence goes on from JALPQI010025204.1 coordinate 5,675, forward strand.
CCGTCGGCTTGCGCTATCGTTAGACCAATAAACAACTCCTATATTTTATCACCATATTGAATAATAGACATGTCTCTCTGCGAGATATTATTTAACTGCATTAAAAGAGAATTTGCGGATTTCTTTGGCAGCAAATATTTTTTTTATATCGGCTATAAGTTGGGTAGCGGTATCGTACTTGGATTTAAGTTTTAACTGTGCGATTTTATTGAGTCGAGTTTTTAAAACGAAATAAATCAGCAACTTCTTTTCGCTATTTTCCTCTAACATGTCATCTAACATTTCGATTCCCGCTATCATTCTTTCAATAGTTTCCTCCTTATCATCTAAAATAGGGATCAAGCTATTGGCTTCCCGGATTTCAAATTGTTTCGCCATTTTAGTTGGTTCCTCGGATGCACCCTGTATAACTTTATACTGTAAAATTTGAGTGTAAACTTCGTCTATTCTCTCACATAACAATTCCAAAATGAACATTCTTTTGACAGGTCATCGACATTAACACAAGAAATTAACTGTTTATAGTCCTTATATATTAATTGAGCTTGAGAAATTTTTTCTAAGCCTATTTTTTGTTGCCTTCTAACTTCGCCTAATTTTCGCAAATCAGTCCTTATTTTATCTAATTTATCGTATATAGTATTTAACTCTAAATCCATACCCTTAACACCATTTCACTTTGACACACAGGAACCTTGACACTATTCACTTTTCACAAGCGTACCTATTACGTAAATCTTCTCTCGTCTTCTTCCGCATTTCACGCTCTGCCTAAACGCCTTCCTCTGCCTCATCTCTGGACGGAGTCGCTCTTTTCAGTGACAGTCTGGTTTGCAAACGGGACCACACTTCTCTTCTCACCTCTTTCTGCACATATTGTTCGTGTGCCTTCTTCAAATACTTGTACAGTCCGCAGCAAACGACAAGGGCCAAAATCACGAACAGTACGGTAATGAGAATGTTGTTAACTCTGGAATGCTCGTTCGCACCGGCGGCATCGTTTGATCCAACCGCATTTTGGTTTACAATTACTTCCTTCTCTTCTTGTTTGCTGTAGCCGTGCCCCATCTCACTCGATAAACACTTTCCTTAATGACTGTCCTTGGTTAGATTTCCTTCGGGCTGTCGCTTGCGCAGTCGATCGGCTTGTGTCCCACGTAGATATTATTATGCACTCCTATTATATAATATGCACCGGGTTGGCGAAAATGCTGATGTCAGGCGCGCTCGGCGCGGCGGCGCTCGCGGACAACAAGTTCACGGTCGCCATGTGGCGTGGGAACGGATTAAATGAAAGGCATGTACGTTTACTTAAGCGTCTGTATTACGACTAACTAAGGAAAGGAGAACAAGCATACTTATACCTATATGTTCTTATACTATGCTACATGTTACGCACACCACACCGTCACAGTTGTGATGAAAAAGATTTAGTATGTCACGGGCGGTACATACAAGAATTATGTCCTCGTGTGAAGCAAAGCCGCATAATTGACAATTTCTTATTTACCGCCCTTAACTTCGTAAGTCCCGGTAGGTATACTAACACAAGTACAAAATACTTAAAGTTTAATTTAGACTTTGCGAAATAATAACACTAGTTTATTTTGTTTTCTTCACACCTGTTCGGTAAGTGCGCCAATACGCTGCGGTGATGCGCGCCGTAGGTGCGTCATTGTCATTACGTCATAGTAGGCCGTTAAGGATTTTCATACAACATTACGTCGCACTAGCGCGGTCCGGCGCACGCCGCGCGCCGCGCCGAGATTTCTTTTATGAAAATGATGAAATGAAGTCATCCCTGATTTAGACCATTTTAGAGTAGTTTTGTGAAAATATATTGTTTTATTTACTTTTTTGCATCACAGGTGTGATGAAAAACATTGTGTGTGCCACGGGCGGTACAAGAATTATGAACTCGTGTGAAGTAAAGCCCGCGCCTTCGACTTGGGCTTTACTTTCACACTCGTTCGCAAATTCTTACTTACCGCCCTAAATACACAATGTAGGTACTATTACAAGTTCCTTTCGAATTCGAACCAGACAAACTAAGTCCCTATTCTTTTGATAATTAGGTTAAAATTCCCAAACACTTTTCCTAATAGGCCAGGTTTAGGATAATACACAAAGTACTATTGTTCAAAATTCAAGTCTGCAATTTCCCACCCCCCTCCGCAGGTGCCCCCCCCGCCAGCTGCACCCCCGCAGCCCGCGAAGAACGGTCTGGCGGAGCCGGCGCCGGCCAACGGGCTCGGCTACAAGCCGCCCGTCCGCGCCGCCCGCACCCCGCCCGTCTCCAACGGTTAGTCACACTACGTATATTTGTTTTTTTTTTTAATATATTTATTTTCAAAACTACAATTTATGTACATAGATTAAATCTAACTAATCTACTTAACCTAACCTATATCTAAGATTGGCCCTTGTGGCATTGTGCCGAGGATGCTGGCGGCATTTCCTCGCTGTATCGCAATACTGTTGCGTTGTGCGAGGAAGTCGCCAGCTCTCTTTAGTTACATCAACCAGACGTTTCGCGATCTCAGCAAACAATTTGCGTGATTATTTGTATTGATTATACTTTCATTGTTTTGTTTTATGAGTATGTCTTATTTAGTTACATAGGGTGTGTCACGACCATGTTCGAGTTAAAGGTTAAAAGGAAGTCCAATATTTTGATACTTGTCAAAGTCAAAATATTATTTATTCAATTAGGCCCAGGTGGCTTATGATGGTCCCGTTTTATCTATTTATCGTGCTACGCATCACTTTCGCACTTACATACTTGTTAGAACCTGACGGCAACAACGACAAACGATTAAACACGGTACCATCATAAGCCTACACCAACGAGCGCTTCATCATACCGCTTGTGTAGTAGCCCCTGCGCCGAGTTTTCTTTTCATGTATCAATATACAGGGTTCCTTTTTCACCAGTACAATAAATCAATATATGTAATAGTATTTCAAATTACAAAATACTAGCATCTTTTGTTACTACCCCTTTGGAAGAAAAAAACAAGATACTAATGTTCGAAATGTATAACGGACTATCGACGTGCATAACTAGCAAAACGCACGAACTGTCAACTATTTGTTTAAAATGTCCTCGCGCGCGGTCCCGCGGGGGCGGGTTGGATCACCCCTTCAGCATACCGCACCGTTGACGCCTTGTAATTAGTGCGCCCATTATGTTACATTTGCATGAAGGATAAATTAATAAAAAAATAAAAAAAGTTGTTAATTTAATTTGATACCAATGATATGGTATTTTTTTGTACCGGTGAAAAAGTAACCCTGTATAGACAATTAAGTTTATGTAACAATAACTTTCTGTACATGGCTGTGACAACTTACAAGTCTAAATGAGAAATACACTTATACAGATGCGGTGCATAATTCTTTCTCGTCGGCTTTTCACGGAATCCTCCGAGTTCATATTGCTGTGACAATCACAATGAACTTCAATATACATTGAAGCTAATTGATTATCGATGACATTTATTATTATCGATAATCAATAACAGCGACCCTACCGCAAACTTCGAAAGCCGCAAACGAGGATTTGTCTCTGTCACTTAGGGTTGCCGGACGTACTGTAATATAATATACAGTATTGTCGAGTATTTTACCTCTATGGACTTCACGATTTACGAGACACATAAAGTAGACTAAAAGACTTTTCATCACACGTGCTGTCTAAGCGCTCCATTTCTTGCATGCGTAGCGGGAGTAATAGAAAAGTGGAATTCCTTAGGGAGTAATACAAATGTCCTTACGTCATAGAATAATATTTTTGTCGGCAAGTGTGATGAAAAACATTGTATGCATCACGGTCGGTAAACGGAATTACTAACGAGAGTGTTAGAAGCCCGACCTCGTAGGCGGAGGGCTTTTAATGACTCTAGTTTCCGCACAATGTACTATTATTTTGAACTTATGGCCAGTAATCTCCTATTACCTTCCAGGTACAGTCACCACATGGGAATGTTGAGCCACTTGGCAATGGACGCAATTTGGTCGTGTAATATTATGGGTTCGGTATTTTTCGTTAGTAGGCACGATCGCGACATGACCGATGTTCCCCGATGATATGTCAGTCAAATACGAATCTTTGTTGCGTCAAAATTTCAGTGTGTCAAAACTAGTTGAAATAATAAAAATTTCTTCGTCTACGAGGATTAAGGATTAGTCATCGGCCATTATTAGACGCTAGATGTCGTTGTTCCTAGAGGAAACTGGATAACGACAGTTCTTCATAGATTTGTTTAAAACCGTTTAGTAATTTATTCGTATTTGCTTCAAATCGGAAGCCACGGAAAAAATACCTCTCCTATTAATATCAGATAAAATATTAATAGGCGAGGTATTTTTTCCATTCATATTTATATAAATAGGCATGTTATCGAGCAATTTTAAATTGTTTTTTTCATTGACAGAGACAAATGCTATTGCTGTCTTTAACATCATTCGTTACAGCTCAGGGTGCTTAGCCAAGTTGCCAATCGCTAGCGCTTAAGCGTCAATTGTAAGCAAAAGGCAGCTAACTGTCTTTGTCGCACTAATACGCAAGAGTAACAGAGAGAGAAAACTACGATACGCTACCAAGCGCTAGCGATTGGCAACTTGGCTAAGCATCCTGTTGACGTTAGTTGAAAACTTATGTAATGTAACCTTTGTAGAAATATGGTAGGTAACCTTTGACAATCTCACCCATAATCTGTCAGTAGCCATAAAAATGTATAATAGAAACTTGATAGTTTCTGACTGAAATTCTAACTTTGAAAAAATACCTGTCAGTGACAGCCGTTAAAAGGAAATCAGGGAATCAGATCTAAAGCGGATGTTATAACGTAACTATAGTAACGTCAGCTTCCGGAAAAATAGCGAACATTTTTGTTATTACGTAACCATGGTAATGTCACCTTCTGAAGAATACGCGAGCGGTCATTGGCTAACCGTAGCAACGACCGCCCCATTGGTCAGCAGAGTTCGGCCGAAGTCGTGATACCAGCCTCATAAGAGTTCGGAACCCGATTTGTATTATTCGACCAAGTTGCGAACAGTGGCAAGTGGCTCAACAATCCCATGTGGTGACTGTACTGTATTTTTTCTGTCTATACTTTATTTTGTCACCCTTTAAACCGACACGTACTGTAGGCTCTGAACCCGGCAACCATAACTCTAGTGAGCAAAAATCCTCGACATTTGCGAATTTCGAAATTCGCAGTAGTAAGTCAGATAAGTATATGACTTCAAACGTTTCCCTAAAAATGCAAAGGAAAAAGATTCATTCACTGCATCTGTCTGTATGTTCGTCTTTTTTTAAGCATTAGAAATAAGGTAAACAATCTTGAAACTCTTTCTAGAACTTCGATTATATTATATTCATAAGCGAGAGAGTATTAAAAATTATACTGTGAGGTTTTGTAGAACAATTTTTTTCATATGCACCGAAAATATATACCTTATTTCTAATGCTAATAAAACAATTAAGGTAGGTATACGTAAATTTTATTGACGAGAGCACAACATTTTATCTCTTAGTATAACTAAAGTTCTCTAAATTAACGCCAAAATCATCGCCGAATTCTAAAAAATATCAGTTGATTGTCACTGTAACAGTTTTTAAAATTATGTACCTATATCCCTATAAAATTTGGATCTTATCCCGCTTCATTTATAAATAAAATTGCCTCTATAAGTTTTAAAATTATGTACCTATATCCCTATAAAGTTGGATCTTATCCCGCTTCATTTATTAATAAAATTGCCTCTATAAGAATCTAATTTCTACAGCATTCAGGGGCGTAGCTACTGCCGTATCTGCCGTATCAATTATACGGGGCCCCCGGGCCACGGGGGCCCCCAAAGTGTGTAAGGAAAAAGAATAAAAACTTTCTAATTTACATTACCTCCATATAAGGGCCTCCAAGAAATTTTTATACGGGGCCCCGCTACGCCACTGACGGCATTAGCAGTAAAACAAGCCAAGTCGTTATAAAACTGCATTGTAAAGTTCGTCTTGTGGATTAATTAAATAAGAAACGTAGGTACCTAAGTTAACTAGAGAATAAAATAATTGAAACATAAAATATCTTTCTGTAAAGAAGTAAATACACGAGGTATTGCATGTACGTAGTTACAATTCTGTGCTCTCGATAATTTGACTATACCTAAAGAATAATTTTCACGAGAAACTCAACCGCCTAATTTCTTTGGTCGCATTTTAGCAGATCTGTCTTGACATATTGATAATATTATCGGCGCTCTGTCAGAAAGCCCCGATAACTGCCAAATAGCCAAAAGTAACAAACAATGTAAAGAAAATTTGTTAAAAATGCGACTCAAGAAATTAGGCAGTTCAAGCGCTCGAAAAGCTAAAATG
>JALPQI010025205.1:0-18184 GCA_025490895.1 Thaumatotibia leucotreta
AGATTTTATATTGTTGTAGTTTTATCTAATTTTCTGAATTTGGATTTTTTATATTTATTCTACTTAGAATCGTAAGCTCTTTTGAACCTAATTAGTAGAAAGAAGTGTCCCAAGAACTCCATATTTTTTTTTGTTTTCCACTGAGTTACGGTCGAAGAAAGTGTATGAAAAATAGTAACTTTTATTTCTTTCAGGATCAAAAGAGCTCATGATTCTGAGTAGAAAAAATTAAAAAAGTACAATTTTTGAAAATTTTAAAAAACGACAACAAAATAAAAATCTGCCCATTTGGTATGTTTTTCTATGCAAACTTAGCCCAGCTCGTAGCATTCTAGTGCTACGCCGTATTTCGTAGCTGAATCATTTATTCACAGAACAAAGTGCACCTATTCTCGTAGAGTAGCCTTCGTAGCCGATTGCATGGATTTCTTTCTTTGTAGTTATCTATTAACACATTGAGCGCGGGGAACTCTCACGTTTTTTAGGGATACAAAATAAGACAACGAAAAAAATTTTGACCCATATGAAAAATAGCCCAGTTTCTGTTTTGGTTCAAAATTCCGTTTACTTAAGTGTTTCTGGAATTTATGGGTACAAAGGGTGGGGGAGGGCTTACAATTTAAAAAAAACACATCGTTGCTGTCATGGTTGATGATGGAAGTAAGTGATCTAGAGAACGCAGTTCAATAAAAAATACCAAAGCAGGTCTGTTTCACGCTGGACACCTATCTACACGGTGTGTTCAGATTACCCCAAGGAAAGGCACATACAGTCAAGTTTAAAAATATGTATCGAAAAAATCCTTTTATAAAGACCGAAGAGCTGGCGACTTCCTCGCACAACGCATCAGTATTGCGATACAGCGATGAAATGCCGCCAGCATCCTCGGTACCATTGTACCAAGGCACAAGGCACTAGGGCCAATCATCTTAGATATAGGTTTTTGAAAATAAGTATATATATATTTTTTATAAATATGTTACGACGTTCTCATTACATATTCTTGAGCATTTTTATGTACACCGTATTTTGACTATGACTTTACATACAGATACACAGATTTTACAACCCTCAGGAATGAGGATCATGACGCAAGTAATATGAAAGAGGAGTGATAATTTTTTTATAACCTAAATAAAATATTTACCAAAACAATTTTATTTGCCTCCAATAGTTGGATAAAATTGTGTGTTCAATTATATTCAAGTTTCAATCTAGCTCAGATAATTATCACTCACTGTATTTTTGTTTTGTATATCCTTTTATTTTATATCAAGGGTTAGCTGGAAGAGATCCCTATTAGGGATAAGTTCGCCTTTGTACATATTATTTAATGTTGTTTTATTTTTACTCTATAAACTTTTTTTATGTGCAATAAAGTTATATATACATACATATAATTAAACTCGGGTGCATTTGTAATCTGCAAAGTTTTGCCGCGTATATAAGTTGCAGAAATACGGAATATTGCAGAAGTGCGCAGCTAAATTGGAAGTTGAATCTAAGATGTTCTCAGCAACCTAGTTAAATCAGGCCACAGATCAAGTAAGGTATTAGTTCCGTCGGTTATTAAACTCAAACTCTAAAATAAAGTTCATCCAAGTCCATGAGCCATAACTTCTGAATTGGCAGTTCATTCATAAAATGATTATCAGCCAAAAGTTCAGAACTAACCTATTTCGTACATGAATTCCGGAATTACTCATTGAGACTGGTTGAGGTTTGAATATTTGAAGTATTAACCTCACAAACACTCCTTTGGTGTAAATTCTATTCGCATCATTAAAATCCATATCGCTCGCTGCATACAATACAATTTAAGCTCTATGACCTAAATTCTGTATGTCTATTGAGACGGCAATTACAATCCCTCAAAAGGCACTCCAATAGCAAAGGACAAAAGAAGCAAACAAAACACTTGCGGAAATCGAGCCAACCCTAAACGACGGTTTGACCCACAAAGCAAGCGTATTCCCACCGCTTGAAACTGGTGAATCTTTGCTTTGGAGCTATTTCGAGGTTACGTTAGCTGAACCAATTTTTTTATATTTTTGGACGTCTTGAATTGGAATGTATTGTCCTCAACTGTTTTCAAATTAAAACAACTCTTAAAAATATTACAGTAATATTTTGATAGTGTATGTTGATGTTCTTGACATGGTTAAAAAAATAAAAGTTTGCATAATTTCATCCATTACATCTGTCATTATTGTTCAGTTTTCCGTTCCCAAAGTTTTAATGAAATTAAACAATGAAATTACTAAAACGATTTTAACCTTTGATTTGACTGATTTATCGGCACCACAGGTTCAACGCCAAACACCGATATATTAGTTACGGTCCACAAAGCAATTTAGACCTACAAGCACTTTGCTTCTAGTCTTAGTTTTGACGCTTAGGCAACGTGGCATTTGACAGCTTCTGTATTTGAAGTGACGTCAAAAAGGATAAACGGTAAGAAATGGAAAAAACCCATGAGTTAGTTAGTTAACCATAGATTATGAAAGTCGGGCTTAAATCAGCGTCAACATCTCGCTATGTCAATAGGAATGCGAAAGCTGAAAGCGGTTTCAAGCGGCCTCCCACTCCCGGTATTAGATCTTTGCTTGATTAACTTTGACATTTGAATGCTTGTGTTGTTTGTGGTCTTGACATCTTTGCGATTGTCAAAAAGAGAAGGTAACCCTTTGAAGGCCAAGAACAAGTAAAGACGTCGTGGGCTGTTGTGCCTTGTCAGAAACGCCTACAGCAGCTGTAGGCGTTGTAACAGCTGCTGTTATGTAGTGGTGTCCACTACTTACCCCCTTATTCATAAACGCCTGCTAACTTAACAAGCCGCTAATAATCGTTTGTCCCTTTTGCTTTTATGGACACATTGTTAAGTCCGAAAGGGACAAACAATTATTAGCGGCTTATTAAGTTAGCAGACGTTTATGAATAAGGGGGTTAGTTTCTAAAGCAAATATCCTTCTGAAAGATATGGTCTACCTTCTTACTTTTCTGCGACAAAGATTTTTGTGTTTGTGGTTTTTAGGGTTCTGTGCCCCAACTTACGTAGTACCCTTAGGGTAAAACGGGACCAACAGCATCTGCGAAAAAACTGATGACAGAGAGTTTTTTTGCAGAAGCTGTTTTTTTGTTGCCACAATAACGACCAATACTACAAAGTAGAATAAGATCGATTTTCAAGGGTTCTTCCATACAACGAACGTAATTTTTTTTTACAAAACAATGAATAATGGTACGAAACCCTTTGTGCGCGAATCCGACTCAGACTTGGCTGATTGTAGGTGTACATAATATTACTAACAAGTTTTCAACTAAGATTTGTTAGTTTAGTTATTTTTATAAAACAAAAATTCCTTGTTCCCTTACCCATACTTCAATAAGTGTAGGTACACACATCAATTTCTAACAGTCTGTAGACGCCTCTTTCAGTCTACAATCCTATTAGAACCTTGTCGTTGCACCGGTGCACCGAAAGCCTAAGTCCATTGAATTGCATTTTGTACAACATACCTAATGTTACCGATGTACTACGTATATATACGGTAATGTGAAGTGAACCGAACTGGAACATGTCATACGAACGAGTATTGTATATCGAAGCTTCTGCTTCAATATTCAAAATGGGTCAAAGTGAAATGAACAAAGATTTCTGGTAATTTGAATACAAATTTATAGTACATTTAGTAACAGGGATAGTCTTGTTATAAGGAAGTAGTGGTTCATTTAAAGTGCATATTTCATTTTTTATCCATAAACAGAGCCCAGAAAATCGATTGCTAACCAAAAAACTGTCTCAATGAAACTAGGGTGGGAAACATTTTATTATAGATATCGAGTAAGTTTATATATCAACCACGTCCGTTTCAAACCGTTTTAAGATACAAATAATAATTATTTACAGAGACGCAACTTATATTTTATCACTGTCATACGCAATGAAATTACAATAATAACTTTTAATGTCTTATGGAGTATTAATTTTCTGAAGTGTCTTTTATTTTTAATGAGGTTTATTACCTCTTTGTCACCCGACTAACTATAGCCAACCCAAAAGAAAAAGGTTATTACTTAAAATGAAATAGTAACGTTGATAATATAAGTTACCTTGCATTTTAGATGAAATAACACATATAAAACTAACTCTTAATTTACTACTACTTTTGCGTTTGGCTTGAATGATTATAAAATGCGTGTGGTGACGGCAGCAGTAAGAATACATTTGTCACCACCTCAACTCCTCCTGCGGGTGTCGTAAGAGTCGACTAAGGGATTGATGTGTCACTGACCATTCCTTGATAAAATATTGATGATGGGCAGCAGCGTCATCATTGTGGACACATTACTGCGATCGCCTATCCGCTTGCCCAGCGTGGTGATTATGGGCATTTACCTCCTAATGCGTCTATACGCATAGTTAATAGGAGAGGCTTACGTCCAGCAGTGGACTATCATAGGCTGATGATGATAATGATGATGATGATGATTATAAAATAATGTACCTAAACATATCGCTATGATTTTTTTAGACTAAACTTACTCAATATCGATAATAAAATATTTCCCATCCTAGTTTGATTGCGACAGTCTTTTGTTTTGCTATGGATTTTCCGGGCTCTGTGCATAAATGAAATAAAAAAGTAAAAAAAGTTTTAAGTTAAACGGTTTTTATTGCACCAAAAACTAGAAAATAAAAATTTGTTATAACTAACCGTAGTTTCAATTTTCTGTACATTACTCACGTGAAACTATTCTCACTGTAGTTTTCCCAAGTCGGATGCTGAAAGCCACGTTTAGCCTCTATGTCAGTGGATTAAGCGTTACCTAATCGGAAACTTTTACCAAACTGAAATAAAAACGTGGGGCCTACGCAATTGTGATTAAGTCACTATAGTTATTTAAGAACACACATAAAAATCAAGACAGCAAATGTGTAATAAGTTTTGTTCTGGCCTTGATAAAAGCTATTTACCTCTGTGGATGGCACAGATGGGCAGATGGATGATTAATTGCAAAATCAAAGCTACAATTACATATTTTGAACTTGTATGTTTCTTTTTTCATAATAACGCCCCACGTTTTTATTTTAGTTTAGTAAAAGTTTCCGATTATGTAACGCTTAATCCACTGACATAGAGGCTAAACGTGGCTTTCAGCATCCGACTTGGGAAAACTACAGTGAGAATAGTTTCACGTGAGTAATGTACAGAAAATTGAAACTACGGTTAGTTATAACAAATTTTTATTTTCTAGTTTTTGGTGCAATAAAAACCGTTTAACTTAAAACTTTTTTTACTTTTTTATTTTCAAGTTTTTAGTGCAATTGTTAAGTTAATTTCCGATACTATATCGATGTTGTTTGTAATAATTATGTAATACAATTATACATGCTAAGTAGCGTTTATACTCTCGCGCTTTCATCACGAATCACGACACATATGTACATAAACGTAATGGACATTATTTTATGTGTAACGGGAGGCGAATCCCTGCTGAATAGATATTTTTAGAAATCCGACACCATTTTTTAAATTTAATATCTCGATTGACAAATAAAAACCAAAGGCTCGGCGTGGTTAATGTAAGGTTGAATGCCCGACCGAAGTATCTCAAATGGACGTGTTATTCATACAATAAGTACCTTAGATAACAGAGATCTGACAACAAGGAATATATCAATCAAATTGGTTTATTGAGAATTTCAAGTTTAAATTTCTATACAAGTCGAATTTAAACTCATTATCTGAGTCGACCAACCGGAGGACCGCAGGTCTGACGGAAAGTCCGACGCGAACCGAGGGCCTAAAGGGTCAATCCATGCAATCTATCAACCGGAGGGCCATAGGCCCGACGGCACTATGGCACGCACTACGTGAATCCGAGAGACTCACACTCTCGGTATATCAACTGGAGGACCGCAGGTCCGAGTGCACGTCCTATGCAAACCACCTGCGCTGTCAGCCTATCAATCGGAGGGCCGCAGGCCCGACAGCTGGCTCTACGCGATTCACTCACGCTGTCACTCTATCAGCTGGAAGGCCGCAGGCCCGACGGCTCGCCCTACGCGAACCACTCACGCTGTCACTTTATCAGCTGGAGGGCCGCAGGCCCGACGGCTCGCCCTACGTGAACCACTCACGCTGTCACTCTATCAGCTGGAGGGCCGCAGGCCCGACGGCTCTCCCTATACGACCCACTCACGCTGTCACTTTATCAGCTGGAGGGCCGCAGGCCCGACGGCTCGCCCTACGCGATTCACTCACGCTGTCACTCTATGAGCTGGAGGGCCGCAGGCTCGACGGCTCGCACTACGTGAACCACTCACGCTGTCACTCTATCAGCTGGAGGGCCGTAGGCCCGACGGATCGTCTTACGCGAAGCACTCACGCTGTCACTCTATCAGCTGGAGGGCCGCAGGCCCGACGGCTTGCCCTACGCAAACCACTCACGCTGTGAGTCTATCAGCCGGAGGGGCGCAGGCCCGACGGCCCGCCCTTCGCGAACCACTCACGCTGTCACTCTATCAGCTGGAGGGCTGCAGGTCCGACAGCCCGCCCTTCGTGAACCACTCACGCCGTCACTCTATCAGCTGGAGGGCCGTAGGCCCGACGGCTCGCCCTACGCGAACCACTCACGCTGTCACTCTATCAGCTGGAGGGCCGCAAGCCCGACGGCTCGCCCTACGCGAACCACTCACACTGTCACTCTATCAGCTCGAAGGCTGCAGGCCCGACGGCCCGCCCTACGCGAACCACTCACGCTGTCATTCTATCACCTGAAGGGCCATAGGCTCGACGGCTCGCCCTACGCGAACCACTCACGCTGTCACTCTATTAGCTGGAGGGCCGCAGGCCCGACGGTTCGCCCTACGCGAACCACTCTCGCCCTACGCGAACCAGTCACACTGTCACTCTATTAGCTGAAGGGCCATAGGCTCGACGGCTCGCCCTACGCGAACCACTCACGCTGTCACTCTATTAGCTGGAGGGCCATAGGCTCGACGGCTCGCCCTACGCGAACCACTCACGCTGTCACTCTATTAGCTGGAGGGCCGCAGGCCCGACGGCTCGCCCTACGCGAACCACTCTCGTCGTACGCGAACCAGTCACACTGTGAGTCTATCAGCCGGAGGGGCGAAGGCCCGACGGCTCGCCCTACGCGATTCACTCACACTGTCACTCTATCAGCTGGAGGGCCGCAGGCCCGACGGCTCGCCCTAGGCGAATCACTCACGCTGTCACCCTATGAGTCTATCAGACGGAGGGCCGCAGCAATGACATACGGTACTAAACCGTGGTCGCTTACAATGGGCCTCATAAGAAGGCTCAAAGTCACCCAAAGGGCAATGGAGAGGCCTATGCTAAGAGTCTCTCTGCGAGATCGGATTACAAGTGATCCGAAGTCATCCGCAGCAGAACCAAAGTAACCGATATAGCTCTTCGAATCGCTAAACTGAAGTGGGCGGAGCTCGTCGCGCGTGGATTGCGTGGAACCGATGGCCGTTGGGGCGGTCAGGTTCTCGAGTGGTGGTCACGTACCGGAAGGCGCAGCGTGGGTAGGCCCCCCACAAGGTGGACTCGTGACCTGGTGAAGGTCGCTGGATGCGGGTGGCACAGGGCCAGTCCTTGTGGCAATCTTTGGGGGGCCTATATTCACCAGTGAACGTCTTCCAGCTGATATGATGATGATGATGATAATGAAATCCGTATGTTTCTACCAAATATCTAAAGCAGTATGCAAAATCTACATATCTCTAAACCTAGCGGTTGTGGCAGGCAGTAACACTGGAGTATCAGATTTGAGGAGTTGGATGTTAGTATTAAATTCGCATGTTTCTACTTAATATCTAAAGAACTTCTTTGAAATGAAGGTATCGATAAAAGATAAACCTTGCGGTTATTGTAGGCAGTACTGCAGCATCAGGAGTGAGGAGTTGGAAGTCAAGATCAGGCTGTTAGTATTTGATTATGCCAAACACGCTATACTTTCATTTTCACGTGTCTAACCCTCTCGGTTAAGGTAAGCAGTACGTCTGCAGCATCAGGCTTTGAGGATACAAGGATACAAATATTATAATATTGCATTGTCATAGGGACTTGATAAGAGTTCCAAATTTTATTGATTTTGGTGCAGTAGAAGTGGTCAAAAAATCGATCACAAGATTTGAAGCATCGACGACAGTTGATACGCGGTGAAGTTAATAAAAACCGTTTAAAAAATATATTATTTTTGTGTTGGTTATCTATGTAACAACCAATGTTATCCATGTAGAAGAATTTTAAAAGCATAAGCCTCCCTGGTTGCAAGCGGTTTCCGTTGTGCCGTATGGATGTCAGCAAGATTTGGAAGTACCGAATTTGTATTGCGAGTCTTATACAGGGCGTCCCACGGCGATGCCACATGGAGGGAAAGTACCTTAAATATCATAGATAGCGTATTTTACTGAAAGAAGACTTTATTTTATTTTTAAGACTTAGTAAGAATGCATTCAATTTTTTTTTAATAAAAATGTATGGAAAAAAAATATCGCGACTTCGGAGAAAAAATACCTTAATTATTGGAAATGAACATCTTACTTAAAGAAAACAATAATTAAGAAGACATTATTTCGATTTAAAAACAAGTACCAACTTCATAATTCATAATTTATTTATTGTCAACCATGGTGTTACAAGATGATAACATATATATTTATAGTGCAACATGGACCCTGTCAGGGCGCAACAAATCTTATAAGCTAAATTATCCTAACAAGATAACAAGTTTAAATAAGTGAGTATGACATGTAATAATTATTCATTCATAAATTCATCGACAGTGTAAAATACTTGTGTCAGTAAATAATTTTTAAGTTTGGAAACAAATGTAGTAAATTTTTCTTCACCTGTTATATTACTTGGCAATTTGTTATATATTTTAATAGACATGGAATGTGGTCCCTTTGCGACCATTTTAAGTTTGGCTATAGAAGCTTGTCCTAGCTTGTTTCTTGGTCTCAGGTTATGGGGTCCTTTACACAGATCGTCCGCGTTTGTGTAGAGATTGGAATGTTTTCGTACAAACTTGCACGTCTCCAGGATATATAACGATGACAGTGTTAGAATTTTGAGCATTGCAAAATGAGGTCTACATGATTCTTCCGGTTGGATATTACTCAGGATCCTACTGCATCGTTTTTGAATTAAAAATAAGTCGGGGACATTAGTACTGTTACCCCATAGAATAATACCATACTGTAGCCACGCTTGGGCAAATGCGTGATAAGCTGAGATTGCTGTTTTTAGGTCTGAGGTTCTTTTAATTTCATTTAGCGCGTAAGCAAATCGGGACAACTTTGCAGAAATTTTATCTATGTGGCATTTCCAATTCATGTGTTGATCCATTTGTATACCGAGCAAAGAACATGTTTTGACAACTTCTTGTTCTTCAACTTGTTTAAAAAAAAATGTTTTTTTTTGGAAACAATTTGCATGGAAAACAAATCGCGACATCGGAGAAAAAATATCTTAATTATTGTAAATGAACATCTTACTGAAAGAAAACAATAATTAAGAAAACATTATTTCGATTTAAAAAACAAGTACCAACTTGTTTTAAAATTTTTTGTTTTTTTTTGGAAACAATTTGCATGGAAAACAAATCGCGACATCGGAGAAAAATACCTTAATTATTGTTAATGAACATCGTACTGAAAGAAGACATTATTTTGATTTAAAAAACATTTTGAATTGCATTTAAATAATTTCATAGTTAACCCGGGAATAGAACCCGCTACACGAAAAAAATATCGTGTAGCTTTGTCATACCAATCGAAAGAATTCAATGTGAGAATTATTTTTTTGCTAAATAACAAATAACATAGGTCGGAAACAAAAAAAAAATCCATTCAAGTTTTTTTTTAATCAAATAAATTTGAAAATAAGTTGGAACTTGTTTTTTAAATCGAAAGATGTCTTCTTTGAGTAAGATGTTCATTTCCAATAATTAAGGTATTTTTTCTCCGCAGTCGCAATATTTTTTTTCCATACATTTTTTTTTTTCAAAAAAAAAAAACAAAAAAAATTTAATGCAATTTTACTAAGTCTTAAAAATAAAATAAAGTCTTCTTTCAGCAAAATTTTCTATCTATGATATTTAAGGTATTTTCTTAGTTGAAGATTTCTAAGAATGAATTTTTGACAGTTATAGATTAAATCTTATTAATATGAGGCTAAGACGCACCGGTTTTCTGATAGTCTTAACGTCATGTATTATACATATTATAAGGTTCATTTCAAAACTGTCAAAAATTCATTCTTAAAAATCGGCAACTTTAAGAAAACTTTACCTAGGTCGTCACTAATGTATGCAGTTAAGTCCCGATTCTTTGAAATAATGACAATATCGTGAATGTATAACAAGTATTCGAGCAAATAAAATATATATCTTTGATTTGGTCACTAAAATGTCGTACTTATCTTACTGATACATAAAACAATCCAAAATGTAAGTAAAACAGCACAGCTTTATAACCTTGTACATAAAATATCTATTTACGCGTGTACCACTCGCGAAATGGCACGAAAACCCGCCGTCATTTTTACCCGTATGAATAAAACATCTGCATATTTCTGCTTCGACGTTTTTTCGGCCTTGCTTTACTGATTTAAGTTTTTCTTGTCCGGGACTAAGGAAGCGTAAAATTAAATCGCGGCCTACGTGATTCTCAGAGGAATCCACCGTGAACCGTCTAAGACAAACTACCACAGAAATGAATATACACTAGAAGAAGCAAATGTATCTACTTCGCGTGTCCGAACTCAGTGGCAGCCACTAAGATGGCTATTTCTAATGACAGTCCATATACGTCAGCTGTTGCAGCCGCACGTAAGAAAAAAAATACAAAATGTCTCATTGCATGATAATTAACTGCACCAGCCCAAATATTTCCAGCGCACGAAAATAAAAACATATTTCCCATGACACGTAAGTCATTTTTAAATAATATTGTGCGTTAATTCATTTTTAATCATTTTTTCTGAATTTTTATTTATGCGTCCAAGGACGTACAATGGAAGTAACTATACAATTACGTTACAAACTGGCGTTGACATTGCATTGCTGCGTTTGCTTTAAGCGTTTGATCGACCATGTGTGTTAAAGAGACGATGAATATGAGACTAGCGATAGTCTCGCGTATCGCTTCAACTTCGTAGTACAGCCTATTTCTCATTCGTCTGTCAAAATTAGCGACTAGTTTTGTTCGTTCTACAATAAATATAATAGTGAGCGAGCGAGCCCACAGATAAAAAATCTTTGAGTACGAGAGACGGCTGTATGTTGCGGGGCGGAGGGGCATTGGTGTCTTTGAATCGTTTAGGTTTTCTTATCACTAAATGCCGGCCGTGACGTCTCAGTGACAGTTAAAAAGTCGGCACGCTTGGTTCCCATACAAATGATGCTATTTACTTCATCTACTGAATATCTAAAGTAAACCTGTGCAAACTACCTATTTTTTTGATAGCCTTTTTTATTGTGTCCCACTGTTTGCCTCCCTGTTATTCGCCACTCGTCAAGGCTTAGTGCAGGTTCCTGCCTGTTACTACGAAATCAGTCCAGGTTGCCTTGACAAGTTGCCAATCGCTAACGCTTAATCGTCAATCATAAACGAAAGGCAGGCAACCGTCTTTGTCGCACTAATATGGAAGAATGACAGAGAAGGAAAACTACGATACGCTACTGAGGGATTCAGACTGACGATTTGAGACTGAGCATACTGGTTGTCCCGTCATCTCTTCTTAGATCTGCCTCTGCCTCGGCTACCCTGTGTGGTTCAGTCAGCTAGTTTGGCCCATCACTCCACGTGCATTCGGCTGACAAGCCCAATCCCATTTGAGCTTTGCGGCCTTTACATCCACATCGGTGATGCCAGCTATATTACCTCACAGAATTATTAATATCATCATCATCATCATCAACATCAGCCTATGATAGTCCACTTCTGGACGTAGGCCTCTCCTATTAACTATGCGTATAGACGCATTATTCATATATTTACATAATATTTTAATACATTAATATGGTACATAATTTAAATATCCCACCTTACAAAATTGATTAATGTAGGCTATTTTGTTGCATGTCTTCGTATGCTTTAAAGCTTTTTATACGATATTTAAAAATAATGTAGAATTTTTGTACTACAATACAGACTATTGAAATTTGAATTGATTAGGAAAACTAATTTGTATCAATATTTTTATTTCTTTAACATTCGAAATATTCGAATAATAGTACATTGAGGTAAGTACGTTATTTACTAACGAGTGTTAGAAGCCCAACGCCGTAGGCGGAGGGTTTGTAATGACTCGAGTTAGTATGCCTTCATTCTTCACACTTGCGGACAAAAAGATAAGTTATTAGACAAAATATATTTTTTTGAAAAGTTGAATTCCCTAGGGAGTTTCACTTTTCTATTACTCCCGCTATGCATGCGATACAAGCAATGGCGCGCCTAAAAAGCAAGTGTGATGAAAAGGTTAATTTAAATAATCTTTAACCTTCTATGTTTTGCGGTTTTCAAACCTTACATGTTTCTTCCTACTAAATACATTTTGAATACTTACGCAACAGTTTATGAAAACATTAGTTAAATAAAAATATCATATCCATCGATGTAATACATACGTAATTTTGTATTCACCTTGTTACTACATAATTAATGATCATTTTCACCTACACGTTACATAACTTCACCCACATGACCTTCTAGGTTAAAGTCTGGGCGGAAATTGAAGGCATCTATGGGCAAGGCACACCCATAGATTTCACATGCCTTCACTTTACGAACAAAGTCTACCGATCATTTTATAGTCTAATCGTTAAGCCGTCCTTCGCTAGTAACTGAATAGTGTATCGTGAAGACATGTATCGATTACTACTCTAAATAGAATGCGCGGTAAAGGTAAAATGTCCAAATGTGTAAAATGTAAAATTTTGTGTTTTTATTTAGATAAAACAAAAAAAAAATAGAATAGAATAAAACAAAAGAGTAAAAAATATAACTTTTGAATGTAGTCCTTTTTATATATTGATTTATCACTCATACTTTAACGACAAACGGGTCTTCATATAAACGGGATTCAATATTTAACGTAAACTTTCACAATAAGTGCCGTTTGTACCTTTTAATTTTTTTTTATGTACAATTAATAATAATTGTGTTTAAAAAATTTCGAAACCGGTACCTACTCATTTTGTTCATCATTATGATATTTTTATTATACTTATATCTAAGCCGTGTGGTGACGGCAATAAGAATATATTTGTCACCACCCCAACTCCTCCTGCGGGTGTCGTAAGAGTCGACTAAGGGATTGAAGTGTCACTGACCACTATTTGATGAAAGATTGATGATGGGCAGCAGCGTCATCATAGAGGACACATTACTGCGATCGCCAATCCGCTTGCCCAGCGTGGCGATTATGGGCATTTACCTCCTAATGCGTTTATACGCATAGTTAATAGGAGAGGCCTACATCCAGCAGTGGACTATTATAGGCTGATGATGATGATGATGATGACTTATATCTATAGTTTTTGAATAATCGCCTTTAAAAGACTCTCAAAGACACAACTCAACTATAAAAATCACTCAAGTTTATTTTCGATTGTCCTGTAGGAAAACTAAATAATGGTATGATGCTCAATTGGCGTTACAAAGTGTTGTACATATAACATCATCCTTCTCCCTTTGACATTCTAGCTCTCTACAACATTCTCCTTAGTACACTTTGTTTTATAATGTTTATTACAGCAATAACATCTAATTTGGGAGCACCAAAAACAAAAAAATCGAGTACCTACCCTCGGGTAACACCAAAAAACATATAAAGTCGAGTAGTTGGATAAGTGTGTAGGGAAACTTAAGAATTCAGTCCGAGGAAAGAAAAACCCATGTTTCACAAATCCAACTTGAGTATGACTAACACAACACAATGTAAATAGCCACCTTTATAAAATTGTAACAAATCTAGAAATTTGCAACTGACAATTTTCCAAAAAGGTGAATATCTAAGCGTTTCTACCGCCTAATTTTGGTGGCATCATTTTTGCCGAAGTTTCTACTCGTTACAATGTGCTACTTGGTCATTTGAATGAGGCACGGCACCTTATACAAATGACGAAGTATAACATTGAGACGTTTAGGAAATTCGGAAAAAATGATGCCACCAAAATAAGGCGGTTGAAACGCTCAGGTATTGACCAAAAATTAGATTTAGTATCTGCTAAACATTTTACTGAGCCGTTTTACCTCCCTTTTCTTTTCTTGTCCCACCTCTCAGCTCACCGCCTACGCAACCAGGTGAGAATCCACACGAAAACGATTTTGTCGAACAATTATTAATCCTATTGCTTTTACTCTGTGTTGATTTTTTGCCTTCGTAAAATCTTGTTTATTTAACGTAATCACATTACAACTTCCATTTTGTACAATTGATTCGACCAAGAAATCTGGGAAATATTTTCATACATTGCTAAATGTAGAATCTTCATATGCCTTTACCTACACTATTTTCGAGAGCTGATTTCAAAGCATAAACAAATGGTTCCCTATAGGCAATTTTAGTTTATTCGTCGCAACTGTATTGTTATGATCTGTCAATTCCAAAGTACTTGTTGCGAAGCTTACTTAGTTTATGTTTATTTTGTACAAGTCCCAAGTAATAAGTTGATTTCCGCCGGTTTGTAGCGCAATGTGCAACCTACACATTTCATAAAATTAGGCTACAGTGTACTCTACGATGAATAAATCTAGATCAAATTGTGTGGCTGGTTTGAAATCTTAGCTGTTACATTAATATCATTGCCCTTGAAATATGTATGTTTTTATTGACATACCAATAAAATATACTTCACTACGTATGAAATATCATTCATATTTATATCCACATACATTGCAGTACTTATTACATCTGCTAGCTTGGCAGTAAACCTATCCTCTCCCTTTTGATGGGAATTAACATAATCGTTTCGATAACCTCCAGGTAAAACGTATTATATACTGAGAGCTCAGTATTATATCCGCGCGTTCTCCAAGGACATCAAATCCACTCTGTCAGTTCCAATTACTGTAGAGTACAGTATCATATTTGATACGTCACATCAATACGTGGAATTCGCTTCATATTTCCGAGTATATCATTGTGTCTATATTAATCTGTTTCTTTTTAGAGTGACAGTGAGTTTTTCGTGACGTGAAGACGGCGTCAAATTTCGCTGATTCTGTGCTAAAAATACCCGTCTTACATTAGGGAACATACTCAAACCCTTTTAGGGGGTCTCCAATATACCATTGGGGCAAGGAATCGAAGAGGGGCAGGTTTTAGTCACATGGTTAATAATAATATCCTCTGCGAAAATATTGCGCAATTTTTTTAAACATTTTGTTGCAACTAAATTTATGATGGGCACGGAAGTGGGGAGGGGGCAAAACTGGTAAAAATTAGGGCACGTGGTATGGGTATGTTCCCTTAATTACCAACAGTACCGAAGATTGTAAGTTATTGTTCGGGAAGCAAATCTGTACAAAGGTTTTGGTGTTGAAGAATTGAATCATTAAAATTATTGGCCACCTTTAAAGGCAAGTCTACTTCATCTTATGAAACTTTTGTGAAAATTGTGAAAAGGTAACAATTTAGCTATTCTTAAAAATACTAATGCATTTGAAAGGTGGTATTATGACCCCTCAGGTGTCACAGGTGCCTGTTCAGACGGTAATTGCTTGTCATTAGGCGATCTTTCTGATCGTTTGCCCTTAAAACTCCGCTTGTAATTGTGTTTCATAAATACAGTTGTCGTTTGTTCGCATCTTGTTCGCACAAATAGGCTTTGGTTGACTTTTGGAAGATTAGTATTGACAACAGAACAGTACATAAGAAACTTAACGTTAAAAGTACCCCAATTTTGTCAACCATGTATTGTTATTGTGTTGTATTTTGACCATTTCTCCGTAATTCGACATCGAACATGCCTATTTGCGTGGTTCCAACACTTGCCCAGTACTTGTTGGGAACTTCACATACAATACGCCCTTTAAATTTTTTCTCAGATCCATGCAAGTTTTACTCGCGATGTTTTCCTTCACCGCACTAAACTTGTGGATATCAAATGATATTTCGTACATAACTTTTTGAAAAACTCTTTGGTAGGAGCCGGGAATTAAAACCACGTCTGCCGCGTACCAGCCGTGTCTTTCACCGCTCGACCACAAGGAGCTTGACCATACTACCGTATCTAACTTTTTTAAAGTTTATGTTACAGGACCATTTATATGTAAATAGTTACATTTGCACGAGATGAGAGTATGAAAGATACTTGAGTTACCATACACTCTTGATCAACACTGATATACATTTAATTCAGGTTTATAAAACTGAACAGAAAAAGACGATACTTTGATGTTAATCGAATTTTTTAAAGTGTCTATTTGGATAACACCATATGTACTAAGAACTCAAATGTAATTTAAAAATCTTGCGACAAAATCTTTAAGAAAACGAAGTCTTAAATATTACACCGTATTTTTAGATGTAAAAAGAATATAAAAGATGCAGTTTTACGCAAACTATCTTGAATCCATGCTGGCCCCATTTACTGCTGCCATTCCGACCGAATAGAATGGTTTGAATCACCAATGCAACCTGAACTCTTGTCACATGTGGATAAGATTGATGCTGAGTTCTTTACAATGGTTGTTTTTCTGGTTACCGCAGCTCGCGTCCAACGAGAAGACACGGTTAGAAACTTGTGGCATACGTCCCACTTTTCAGTCTGTTGGTACGTTCATTAAAATTGTACATATCACTTCATGTTTTAGCGCCGGCAATTTCAAGTTTTTGACAGTTCGCATCGCAAATGTTTGTTCTGTTACGAGATATTAAAGTTGTGCTGAGGTCCTAGTAGTTTCGATATTTTGGCACTGTTGCGAGCGCTATAATTATATGTGCCATGTGTTCCCGTGGTTATGTAGAGCTCAAGTTTCTTGGTACCGGACATAAATGAATTTCATATCCTTTAGGCGATTTGAGTAACTTTATATTATTACGATGTAATGTGTGAGTTATGAAGCAAATAATGCCCATGCAGAATTCTAATGCGGGAAAAAAGAAAGACCCTTAAACAAATCATCACTTCGTGTGTTACCGTAAAATAAACTGAAACAATTGTCTACTTCTGATAGTACATTATATTAAAATGGTAATTAAATCAATTACAGTCACTATTTACTTCAAATAAAAAACTATCAGCTTTAATAATATGGTCGTTTTAAATTACTGCACCGCACATTGTAACCAATATAATTAAATTTATATTCTAAACACTATTTCTTTCTTTTCAGAATGCTCGCACACGATCGCACCAACAGATAACAGCAACAATGACCATCAACTTGAGTGGGAAAAAACTGTGACATTTAAAAAAGATCGTGCCAAAACAATGTTTTACTGCAAAGAACTGAAACTACTCTACGCCACTATTGTTCTCCTGCTTGAAGCTGAGTTGCTAGTGAACACGGGTGCTATGGAGTCTAAGAGGTCTTCCATACTGGCGCATAACGCTGATGAATTGAAGTCTTTGGAGCTGTGTATTAGTAGGAACCAGCAGAGGCTAGGCAGTGTTTTTGGGAATTATACGAGGCATCACAAAAAAGGTGAGCTATATGAATAAAACGTTTATTCAAGGGCCTGTTTCACCACCTCCAAATGGAATACATCTGTCAGGTAAATGCTAGCTGCCCTTTTCTTTTATATATCTCGGGAAAAGGATAGAGGTAATTTTATCTGACGAGGATTGTGAAACAGGCTGTAGGTAGTGTTGGTAATTAATTTATTGAACATTCAGTTTGGGTGTGTCTGTGTGTGGGTGTGAATTATTTGAACGACAAAGAGATACGAAATTGACCAAATAATTTTGTATGAATAAAAAAATTGTGATTCTAAGTGGAAGTTATCAGATGTACGTCTTAATATGTCCCACAATAACCCCGGTTAAATTTACATCCCGTGTATGAATGCTTAAACAGACATTGGACGTAATTAATGCATGTTCAAATTGTTCAACCATCAAAAACAACACTAAAATGAGAAGTAAACACGAAACGGGCAATAAATGCTGCAAAACTAAACGTTTCATTACA
>JALPQI010025206.1:0-12724 GCA_025490895.1 Thaumatotibia leucotreta
GTCGCTTTCATAAAGACGAGACAAACAAAACAACGAATTACGAGTATCTCTTTTTTTTAAGTTGATTGACACCAGCTCTTAGTCCGGACAACAAAAGAGAGATATAATCTCCTGACATCTGTACCAAACGAGACTACATGTCGAGTAAAGTGCGCTTTGATGTTGAATTACAAGACACTGCATTCCTCGTTCGATGTTCGAGTACTTACAGGAACAGTCATTAGACACCTTATGCCCTTGTAATAAGGGCTACATACGGTTAGTTAATTGTGTAGGGAATGGTATGTTCGAGCACAAATGTACTCGTGAAGCTGACTCTCAGAGCCGATTGATTGTTACCAGAGCATAAACATAATGTACACCTACATATAGGATGAAACACGAGTCGTGAACAGTAATACGTTTTTATAACTTTATAGAGTTAGAAAAACGTATTACTGTTCACGACTCATGTTTCACCCTGTATTAGTTGTGAATCACAGTATTATGTCAAGTCACACCACTAAGGCATTGCGACTAGATTTTTGGTATCCTTTTATTCATTTGCAGTAATAAGTTGCTTTGGCGAGCTTGATGTCATGATATTTTTTAAACTACAAGGCTTATTATAGAGTAGATTGTATTTTTATATCGGATAATCATAATTTATAATTATAAACAACGAGGCCCATTTCAATTACGTAGTAAAGGTAACTTAATTCGACGAATGAGAGATTAAACCTACGCCAATAAATAAATATTAAATGCCCCATACAATACAAATACGGCATACCTGCAGTGGTGCTTAAACTTTGTGCTCCTGAGTTGTGTCCTGTGTTAACGCGTCTCTTCGCTCTTTCCAGTATCAAACGGGAAGTTCCATCTTCGTGGAAGACGGCCCTTGTGCACCCTGTTCCAAAAAAGGGTGACAGATCGGATCCATCGAATTATAGGCCTATCGCTATCACCTCCCTTCTCTCTAAGGTCATGGAGCGTAAAGTTAACGCTAAGCTCCTTGGTTACCTAGAAGAACACGATCTTATAAGCGACCGCCAGTATGGCTTTCGCCACGGTCGCTCTACCGGTGATCTTCTAGTGTACCTCACTCACCGCTGGGCATCAGCCATTGAGAGTCAAGGCGAGGCTTTGGCAGTCAGCCTAGATATAGCGAAGGCGTTCGATCGGGTCTGGCATAGGGGCCTTTTGTCGAAGTTGCCATCTTATGGACTGCCCGAGGGATTATGCAGATGGATTGCTAGCTTTTTGTCCGGCAGACGCATTCGTGCCGTAGTAGACGGTAGCTGCTCTGATAGCATGGACATAAACGCTGGCGTCCCGCAAGGCTCTGTGCTATCCCCAACGCTGTTCCTTCTGCATATCAATGACATGTTGTCTATCGGCGACCTCCATTGCTATGTGGATGACAGTACTGGGGATACTTTTTACACAGGCCGTGCTAATATCCCTCGCTCTGTAGTACTGGAAAGTCGCGGAAAACTTGTGTCTGACATCGAGAACACTTTATCTAGAGTCTCGTTATGGGGTCGGGATAACCTAGTCAGGTTCAACCCCACAAAGACACAAATTTGCGCGTTTACCGCTAAAAAAACCCATTTACTGTGGCTCCAAAGTTCCAAGACACAGCTCTTACCATGTCAGGGAGTATTGGGATCCTCGGAGTCGACATTTCCAACGACGTCCAATTCCGATGTCACCTAGAGGGCAGGGAAAAGCTACGCTGGCATCCAAAAAGCTCGGTGTGCTCAATAAAGCGAGGGGATACTTTACTTCGGGGCAGAGACTTCTGTTATATAAGTCGCAAGTCAGACCCCATATGGAGTATTGCTGTCACCTCTGGGCAGGAGCACCTGTATACCAGCTTGCACCCTTTGACTCGGTTCAGAGACGAGCTGTCCGAATAGTCGACGATCCCAGACTCACAGGCGGTATTGAACCCTTAAATCTAAGGAGAGACTTCGCCTCCTTATGTGTGTTCTATCGTCTGTACAATGGGTTGTGCTCTGAAGAACTGTTCGACATGATGCCAACGTCCACTTTTCATCATCGCACCGCTCGCCACCGACTGGGTGCTCACCCTCACACCTTGCAACCTAAATGGTCGCGCACCGTGCAGTTTCAGAGGAACTTCCTCCCGCGGACGGTCCGTCTGTGGAATGAGCTCCCTGCCGAGGTTTTCCCGTTGGACTACAGTATGGGGTTCTTCAAAAAAGGAGTGTACAAGTTCTTATTGGGTCGGCAACGCGCATGTGACACCCCTGGGGTTGCGTGCGCCCATAGGCTACGGTGACTGCTTTCCATCAGGCGGGCCGTATGCTTGTTTGCCACCGACGTGGTATAAATATATATATATATATAATAATATATATATTATGGGACATCTTACACAAATCAACATAGTCCCACGGTAAGCTCAGTTAAGGCTTGTGATGTGGGTACCAAGCCATGACATATGTATACATAAAAGACGGTTACTTAAATATGTACATAAAGACAGTCACAACCGAGGAACAAATATTTGTGATAAATAAACACTAATAATGCGCACGACGGGATTTCAACCCGGATCCTCCAGCTTCGTAGCGGTCACTTCTAACTACGAACGAGCGGTCACAAACGAAGTGTTACCTCTCTCTCGTACTTGTGAATTCGTACATAAGTGTGACAGAAGGCAACACTTCGTTCGTGGTTCGCGATAGGGCCTCTGACACAGGTTACTGTCACGCGCTTAAATCACGCCATGACACAGCGAAATCAGGATGGCCGAGCTGTAATCCTCAGTCCTAAAACCGAGAGTCGTTAATAAGCCACATCACTTACCTCGACATCACTTTACGACGTGTATCCTTTGCTAAGCCGTTCTAGGGCCCCATTCGCCGTCCTTATCACGAAACCCCTTCAAAATGGAATCCTCGCTTCATTTAAGTTTCTCTTACGATATAGCGGGTAACTTTGGCACTATTCGGTTCAGAGTTCATTAACGACATAGTTATTTATGATACAAATTTGAAAAGTAGGCTTTTTTCAGGACGAGTGTCGGTGACTATAAAACACGAACTAAGCGAGTGTTTCAAAACACTTTTAGGGACACGAAACACAAAAAGCCTATATTTTAATATTTGTATGTACTATTATGGTACATAACGACACAAGTGCAAAAAACTTGAAATTCGAAACGAGTGGCGATGTTTTAAAACACGACCGATACGGAGTGTTTAAATCGACACCATTGCTTTTGGAAACTAAATAAAAGCTTATAATAATTTTGTTTTATTTTATTTATTGGGAAACAAACAGCGTACAGTAATACAGTATTATGAGATTATGGGACTTATACATTAGCCAAAACAGTTTCCACTAATGGTATAAAGCAGAAATTGCTCAAAGAGAACTTGTTTTATTGAGTTCCGTTAAATGAAAGGGAAGCTTATTTAGGTCAAAAATAATCGAATTCTCTAAGAAACTAGTGTCTTAACTCTTACTGTTATTGAGTTATTAAAAAAGTAAGTTTAATAACTGAACAAATGTATTGCAACCTTTATTAAATCCTAATGTTACTTATTTTGACATGTGCCGTCAGTCACCTGAAATCTTATTTTAAAAGCTCTCTCACACTTGCCATTTCAATTATTATATTATGTATGAAAACGAAAAAAAAATGTTTTACTAAATTAACAAAAGCCGATATACCAGGCAACTTTTATTAATGTCCCAAGTAACCTGTCCAATTTAACGGAAATATAAAAAAAAACATCAACAACAATAGGTGTTTGACTGATAGAATTGCAATTTATCTCCTGTAAATAAAACGGCACCTGCATCTCAAAGCAAGAAAGACCATAAACCAAATTACCCCACGGTCCTGTAATGCGCTTAACTTATCTCCAGCCAACCGCACTAAGGAAAGCAAAACAGGAAAATCCACTTTCAAACGCCTACGGCTTTGTCCTTTACATAATTACGCCAACGTTCTTGCGTTCTTTTTGTTCTTAGATTGCTTGATATAGAATTCAGTTTTGAATGGCTGCGCTGCATGCTGCTTGCAAGAAGGCTTAGATCGTCTATGCTATCCTAGCTCATTCAACCGGCTATATTTTCGCTACGGCAGTGTAATACTGAAGGTTTGTAGATATGAAGTTGAAGGCGTTTCTAATAGTTTACTCGTGCGGGGTAAAATTAATTTTCTTGAATTTCTGTTTCGATTCTCCAATTTCTGTGCCGACCGCCATTTCCTTTCCTGTCGCAAGTTAGTGCTCACTTTTGCTATTTCAAAAGATCGGACGTACTTATTTCTGAAGGAAAACTTATATTACTTTCAGTAACAGGAAATTAAGTTTAAATAATTAAGTACTCGGATTATTTGCAATTACTTTTGTTGGAGTTATACCTAAAGACTAAAAAAATCAATATGTCGGTGAAATAAATTTATATATTACAAATGCACCATAAATCGCATTAAAGTCCCAGAAAAAGTATTATGACCAAATCAATAAAATACTAGCGGATTTTGTCGACATCTGGGTGCTTAGCCAAGATGCCAATCGCTAGCGCTTAGTAGCGTAACGTAGTTTTCCCCCTCTCCGTCACTCTTTCATATTAGTGCGACAAAGACAGTTCGGCTGCTCAAAGTCAAATTCAAGTATGTCCATTTTAGCAAATTTAACAGGAGAGCAAAAAAACGTAATTTGTCGTTTTCATCGACAAATAAACTCAAAATTAATTCAAATTTATTGTCATGGCTTTTAACGCTATAATGTAAATTTTTTGATGATTTTTATTTTTATTGCTCAGTTTAATCACAAATAATAAGAAATGATTTCAGCTTTGTCGCACACCCACTTTTTGGGAACAACCGTCAACGTAAAAACAAGCAAGTCTGACATGCTTGATTTTAGGTTTGTTGCATTGTACTAAAATGTAGGGGAAAATGAGTCAGTTACGTCTTTTTGCTTTTGTTATAAAACGTATTTAGTTGAATTCTCTAAAACAACTAGATTGAATATGTTCAAAATCATGTTGCGAGTAGATTGCATCATGACTCATATTTCTGATATTTTTTCATATTTTTTAGACCTGCCGATAAAAAATTAAGGGGTGTAGACACATCTTTTTAGACTTTCTGGACTATTATTTCTGAAAGTATTCCATTAATCAAATTATTGGTAAAGAAACCATAAACTTATTTTAAAAAACCTATCATATATGATGTATTACAAATTAATATTTGGATAAAAAATTTTTTTTGACATTTAGATACATGTATGGGATGCCCCCCCTTAAAAAATGTTATTTTGCAATTTATATTCAAAACTCAATAGCAACACACAATATATACCTTGCGCTGAAATTTCATAAACGTACGCTAAACAGTTACAACAGAAACCGCTGTTACATACAGACGGACACACAGGCAGGACGCAAATGACTTCCGCTTTTACTTAAAAATCTTAAAATATACGTATAAACGTCTGGTTAGTTTAAAAGCCGAACGCTGAAATCAAGCATCTCCAGACACAATTTGAATTTCAAGTACTTATCTCATTTAGAGATACTGCTTTCCAGCTTGGATCTGGACCAAATGCTTGGTTTTAGCGTAGATGTTGAGGGAAATTCGACAAAGCTGAAAACATTTCTTGTCTATAACTTTAAAAATAAGGGGTTTAGAAGAAAATTTTTGATGCTGAAAAATGCGTTTTCGGTTCCTTTTTCAAAATATGCAAAAAAACAAAAACTGAAAAAAATGGACATACTTGACTTCAACTTTGGGCAGCCGAGTTAGCTGCGATTAACGATGAAGCGCTAGCGATTGGCAACTTGGCTAAGCACCCTGATACCATTTCAAAAGTTCGTTCAGCATAACCGAACATGTAACAGACAATAGAATTTTACAATGGCAATAAAGGATCCAATTTAACGATGTACAAATGGGAAAAGCCTGGCGTTTCGCAAATTCCCATCGAGAGCACTGCACTAGAGATTGCATTCTGTGGCCTTACCATGATTTGGCAAATAAGGATTGCGTTAGCGTTTATTCGATACGTAAATCCGTCTATTATTAGTGATTAATAATATATGTACACATTGTGCACGCGTACTACATTGCTAATTTCTAGTAGCAAGGAGCTAGTTTTGCTGCGGACAGACAGACAGATGGACAGATGGACATGGCGAAACTATAAGGGTTTCTACTACGAACAAATAAAACATGGAAGCCACGCCATACTAAATCGCGTTTCAAAAACGGTCATGAATTTTAGTTGACAAGTGTCACCCCCTCTTCAATGCATCACGGTAATGAAATTTCAATGTCAACCTATAAAAACTTAAACCACCATTTAAATATAGTTGTGATTGGTCCATCAAAGTTCTGATTGGCAATCACTATCACTACATAGTCACTTTTTCTGTCCCTATGTCCCTTTGTACGCTTAAATCTTTAAAACTACGCAACGGATTTTGATGAGATTTTCTTTAATAGGTAGAGTAATTCAAGAGGAAGGTTTTTATGTAGGTATAGTACCCGTGCGCAGCCGGGCCGGGTCGCTAGTATTCTATAAACATGTGTCGTGTTGCGCCGAAATATGCGCGGTGTTAAGAAGCAGACTTTGTCCTGCTTTGCTTGACACAATTGAACAATTGTTTTTGGGGGCATTTATGAGCTGGCGTTAGACGTTCATGTTAGATATGTTCGCATGGTTTCTAGTTTACTATGGAACCCTAAAAAAACCTCCTGCTTTTATCGCGTGCTATGCTAAGCTTTCGCCTCCGCAATAATGGAATCAGTGTCGCGCTCACGCCGGGGTTACACGCGATTGTTTGCTTTCTCATAAATGTCAATTAGAAGGAATCCTTCACGTTTTCATGTTATGTTTTTTGCTTCAGTGATGATATTGCATTTTGGTGTTTACTTAAAACAGTCTGTTACCATGACCCAGGCTTTTACGAAAATGGGTAATAATATGAATTATTGGCAATCGTTTTCAAGTATTTAGATTTTACAAATATTTACAATTTTTTTTTGCTTCGAACGATCAGTGTAACGCGTGTCCTGCTTAGTTGTCAAACGCTGCGAGAGGCTGCTGACTGTTTTTGTCAAGCGATGATTGGGTCAAAATTCTTTTCGTTGTCTTATTTTGTGTCCCTAAAAACGTGACACAGTTGTGATTTTTGTATGAAATGATGTTTTGTTTTAAATTTTTGATGTATGGATTAAAATCTAGACCAGATTTTTTTTACATACTGAGTCGAGACAGCAACTAGAAACGTGACAGAATGGTATGAAACAAGACAACGAAAATAATTTTGACCCAATTAACAATTCATTTTGAAGTACATTGCTTCTCACTGGACGTTACTTAGAAAATGTGTTAAGTTAAATTAGAATCTCTAATCAAATAATGCTCACGGTTTGGCTAAAAATCTGCATCTCAATCATTGGTTTCAATAAAAGCCTGCATGATGTGATGTGTGTGATTAAATGATCTAGAGGCTTTTACAAAGGAACCTTTTCTCCAAGTAAAAGCTGTAGGGTTTTTACGCAATTTTGATATATGGAGTGCACGCTACTGTGTTAACACACTGTATAGGTACTTTTATCTAACAAAAGATAGGCGTAATAAATATATACATAAGTCTGGTTACACTGATCGATTTTTAAAATATAATAAATATAAGGGCCTTGGCAAAGAGTACGATTTTGTACCGTTTGGCGTAGAAAGTGTAGGTGTAGGCCCCCAGCGAACGCTTTTTTTCCGAAATCGCGAAACGTCAGATTGACGTAACCATAAAGGGCTAATTTTCAAAAATGCCAATTTGATTTTTTTTTTAGTGTAGGTAGAATATTTTTTTAAATCAGCTTGTATTAGCATTCTAAAAAGTATGTTTATAAATAGTTTAACTTAATAAAATAAAATAGTAGAACTTTAAAAAAAATTGTTTGGTAATACGAGTTTAAAAAAAAACATGATATTGCATGTTTCCAGTATTTCCTATGAACATTCCATCTGTTCAGTATTTCATTGACCGCGAATGTGTATGTGACAACTAAATCGCTGGCAAGAGAAACGTGACAACGAAGCTGCAGTGTCTGTGTCGGTGTAACATTTTATCCCGGACGTGTTAATTCGAAAACCTAGAAAAGTCACTGGAGTAGGTGTCATTCTACAGTTTTGCCTATTTTCCATAGGTGCAAACACATTTTTCTGAGATATTAGCGTCGTTTGAACTTATCATCGCGAAGAAGTTACAATCAGGCGCGGATCCAGGACTTCGTTCAGGGGGGTGCCCTATGGTATGATAGTATTACATACCTAATTCCAGTTCTATTGCGCACCTAAGTCCACTGTGAGTGCCCCCATTGCCCCCCTCCTTGATCCGTGCCTGGTTACAACCAGCATGACAAATTTGTGAAAATAAATTATCTATAATAATTAGTACCTACGCAATATTCCCATTTTAAACACAAAACCTAAAAATGTGCCTTGTGCTTGAAAATACATAAATAAAATATTTTCCTGACGCATTTAACAATGAACAGTCGGAACTATAGATATTAAAATGGTTTCTTCGTCTACGACAAAAAGTTGAGCAATGCTCAAAAACTTAGGCAACTTCAAGCGTAGAAAACCCATTAAAATTAAAAGAAAACAGTCATTTCTAAAAGACTGTTACTAGAATTTTCCGAAAGAAAAGTTGTTGAATGTTGGCGCGTGGTTGGCGCTTTGGTAGAATCTTCCACTATTATAATTTTTCTTCGTAAATTTATGGCGGTCGCCTAGCTGGCGCAGGCAGAGCCAATTTACTTGATATGTTTTTCATGGACCAGGATATACATACGAAAATAAGATGAAATACTATGAATGATAATAGTACTTAGTTAGTTATAATGTCCGCAGGGCTAGTGACGAGCTATTGAAAATTAACAGAAGAAAAAAAAGTGATATTATGCAATTATTTTATTCATTGTTTATTTGCTTCTTTTGCACCGCTCACAGTTTGTCTGTCTTGCCCGACGTTTGAATGATAAAGAATGCTTTATAGCATTAAGTCCATCTTTTCTATGATGTCTTATTTTTGTGCAAAAAGATTAAATCAATGAATAAATATTTGACATTTGCTTGTATAACCTTTTTCACAAAATTTGACGACAAAAGTTGCTCACGGGCATTTTGTAGTAATGCACTTTGTGTTGACATACACTTTCTTTATAACACACTATTACTTAAACGACGTTCTTAATTAAATTGAATCTATCCAATTCATACAAACTTTTTATACAGTAAGAATACATTTGTCACCACCTCAACTCTTCCCGTGGGTGTCGTAAAAGTTAGATTTATTTATCGAAGATTGGTTGGGGCAGCATCATCATGAATCAAAGTGGACACAATACTGCGATCGACAGCGTGGAGATTATGGGCATTTACCTCTTAATTCAATGCGTCCATACGCATAGGCTAAGAGAGGCTGGCTTAAAGGCAGAAACAACTATTTTGGTAAAACATCTTTTAGCAAATAGTTTTCTACAATTTCTACGCCATCGCCATTGGCATAAAATACAATTTGTCAAAACCAACTTCAGTTTCAAGGCAGTAAAATAGGCTGATGATGTGATGTGATCCAATTCGTGTTCTTCAAAAATATTAATTCAACACCATTTTTCCCAGGAACGAGAAATTCTACACATGCTGCGACGAGCCGTACCTGGACATCACGTTCAACATCACCATGCGGAGGAAGACGCTGTTCTATACCGTCAACATCATCATCCCCTGCATGGGCATCTCTTTCCTCACCGTGCTCACATTTTACCTGCCGTCGGACAGTGGAGAGAAGGTAACAATTATTACATAGAGTAGAGGTTTTGTAAAGGTATTAAACCTTTACAGTCTATTACACATGTGACGAAGGGGATGATCTCTTCTTCTTCTTTTCATCCTGTTACCCTCTGTTGGGGTGTAGGGCTCGAACCATTTTCCTCCACTGGCTTCGGTCCTGGGCAGGTTGGGTCACCTCATCCCACCCCATGCCCAACACACCCCTCTCTTGCTCCACGGAACGGCGCCAAGTGAATTTAGGGCGACCACGTTTCCGCTTGCCGGGCATCTTCCAGTTCAGGGCTATTTTGGACATGTGGTTGTTAGGCTTCCTGAGAATATGGCCAATCCAATGCCATTTTCGTGCTTGTATCTCCGTCTGAATGGGTGTTTGCCTGGTGATACTCCATAGCTGAGCGTTTGTGATCCAGTTAGGCCAAAAGATGCGCAGTATTTGCCTTAAGCATTTGTTCACAAACACTTGGAGTTTTGCCGTTAGGTCTTTGCGGACGAACCAGGTTTCGCACCCGTACAGTAACACGGCCTTTACATTGGAGTTGAAGATCCTCACTTTAGTTCTTCTTGTCAAGGTAGAGGAGTTCCATACCGGTTTTAGCTGGGCGAATGCGGCTCTAGCCTTGTTTATCCGGGCCTCGACGTCTGCTTCCGTTCCACCACTCTGGTCCACAATGCTGCCCAGGTAGCTGAACTTTTCCACTTGTTCGATCTGGTTTCCTTTGATGAGCATGGGAGCTGTATCGGTGGTGTTTTGTCGCATTTCTTTTGTTTTTTTGTAGTTAATGCGCAATCCTTCCTTTTCAGCTTCCTCAGCTAGATCTTCCGCCTTGCCTTGGAGTTGCTCGCGAGTGGTTGCTATGAGGCAAAGGTCATCCGCGAAGTCGATATCCTCGAGGTCCTTTCCAGGCGTCCAAGGCAAGCCTCGTCGACCTCTGCAAGTGACCCTGCGCATGACTTCATCGAGCACCATTAGAAACAGCAGTGGGGATAACAAACAGCCCTGCTTGACGCCCGCTGTGACATCTATACTCTCAGTGAGGTTTCCCTTGTGAAGCACTCTACACGATGACCCATGATAAAGTGATTTGATAATGTTTATGAACTTGCTCGGCACACCTTTAAGCTTTAGGACCTTCCATATGCTAGTCCATTTTACCCTATCAAATGCCTTCTCAAAGTCAACGAATAAAGTAAAAACCTCACACTGCATCTCCCGACATTGTTCTAGGACCATTCGCAGGAGGTTAATCTGATCTGCACATGAGCGCCCTGGTCTGAATCCTGCCTGTTCTTCCCTAAGCTCGCTGTCAACCACATTTGCCATCCTCGAGAGCAAGATTTTGCACAACACCTTCGAGCAAATGGGTAACAGATTGATACCCCTCCAGTTAGAGCATTGGGATAGGTCACCTTTTTTTGGGTTAGGGGATGATATGATAAGGAATTCAACGCATTATCTTCCCAATGGTGTATAGGAATCACTCCCGTCGCCGTGGTCACATTTTACCTGCCATCGGAGAACGAGGAAAAGGTAATAACAATCATCATAGATCAGACTACTGATAAAAAAAATGTTCCTACTCGTAAATACTCGTAAAAGATATATACATATTATGGAATCGTATCAATTTTTATCCATGTTATCAATTATATTTCGAACCGAACGAATCGAATTGGCATTGAAGAGATGATTATATAGATTTATGATTATCATTATTCCTCTCACGATGCACGGGGACTTGTTTCTTCACCATGCTCACATTTTACCTGACGTCGGACAGGGGAGAGAAGGTAATATCCATCACATTCGCATTTATCTCCCCAGTGATGGTGTACGGGGATTTCTTCACCCCGCTTCATCCACCGGGCTCACATTTCACGTGTACATCAAATTCGTATTTTTCCTCTCATGGCTTATAGATATTTAACTGAATAATATACACACCGTTTCAATTCAGTTAGACGTCATAGTAATTTTATCATATAATCAATTGTTCTCTTGAAAAATATGTTAATACCGTACTGTTATGTATCGGATGGCCATAAAATACCCTTAAAATTGTAGCGTCAGTTTCATCAGCCTAAAATATATGGTCTGCATAAAAATGTACTGCAAAATTTTTTCCTAATTTATCTATGTTAATGCTATTTAAAACAAGGGATAAAATATAAAAAACTGCTATATTTCATTAATCTATGATATTTATACTTTTAAAATAATTTGCAAAATTTCAGTTTTTGTATTTCTCTATAATTCTTTTTAGAGCGGTGCGGTGTCTTTTGAACGACAATACTACGTAACAATTGTATTTTACAATGTCATGTTAAAAAAAAGTTACCGTACAGGATCAAATGATTTTACAGCTCTAAAAATCAAGGATACTATGAAATGAAGATGATTATTGATAAACATTCAAATGAACTACCTATAATTTTTTGAAGGTATTATTTTTAATAGTACTTTTGAGTGTTAGATAATGTTTTGTGAGTGTTAGATAATGTTTTGGAACCGAGGCCGTTCTTTTTCAAATCACCCCCTGGACTACGGAAAGAGAATAGATTGCAACCCACGGTTTTTTCCCCTTGTCGCATGATTTTTGTACGGCGTTGCGGAATAATGGATTAGAAGCAGTATTGAAATAGTATGACACAGATGCCGTACAAAATCAAATGGCCAAATTTACCCTGGTGATTGTCGGAAAATAAATAAAAAAATCCGACTTTTTGGCGCACAATTTTTTTACGGCACTGTGCGTTTTCTTATTATTTTTCATGGATCTATCGGTGGTAAGAATGCCGTACAAAAATATGTGACCAAAATGTACTCACTCTACCTGTACTTTTAAATTCTCACCTGCACTCAGTTGGACAGCTTACAAGTGACGGCATAGTGC
>JALPQI010025207.1:0-12429 GCA_025490895.1 Thaumatotibia leucotreta
TTATTTGTTTGTACCTAGGTATAGTTTATTGTCTTATTTTGATGGAGGTAGATCTATCAAATTTACTGCACTATCAGTCACCTAATAGACCATGAACCCTGTAAAGTAGGTATTCAAAACATCGGGATGTAATAATATTAATTAATATACTCGAAATAATCCGTAACAATAGTTTTATTTCATAAACAACGATGTCAATCAATAACGGTTTAAAGAATACCCAATTGTATATACAGGGTGTTTGGGATAACGATGTAGGAATTTCTGGAGGTGGTAAAGGAGACTAATTGGAAGAGTTTGAACCCTATTTACCTTAGTCCAATATGTGACAGTTTTTTTTTAATAAAAAAAAATTGAACTCACTCTTGCCTACTAACTACAAGAAACTTATTTTGTTTGGTGACGGCGTTCAACAAATTGATCGACGATAACTTTTAAAGTAATTGCTATTTTGTTGTACTTTTTTTTGTAATCAAAACCTAGAAAATCAAGCATGTTTTTACACGAATAGGAAGACTCATATCCCGACTACTTTTTTTTTCACAGGCCGATAAAGTTTAATTTACTGTTAGAAATCAGTAATGATGAACTAAAAAAAATATTTAAAAAAATGTTGTGGGAGTTCCTTTTTTTTTATTTATTACTCAACTAATTATAACTAATTATATAACAAGTTATGTTAATTATAAAAAAAATCAATGCTATTTATTGCATATTTTGTTTTAAATTCAACTTTTTAAGTAAATGTTTGGTATAAAACTAAACATTTTGAAAAACATGATTTAAAAAAAACTGTCACATATTGGACTAAGGTAAATAAGGTTCAAATTCTTCCAATTAGTCTCCTTTACCACCTCCAGAAATTCCTACATCGTTATCCCAAACACCCTGTATACATAACTTTTACTAAGTCTGCTGACATTAATAAACTATACTTGAATGTACGTGTACATGGATTAGAAAGCTCGAGCAGAAAAAAAATATTGGTGCAACATAGAGCAAAACAAATAGGTAATGCTTAAAGTACCATATTAGCAGGCCCTGAAACAAGAACTTCCCCTGTTTTCGGATCAATGACGTGCCCAAATGCATTGGTAAAGAATTCTATGGCAACAACATCAGTACCATTCTGGACAACTGGCATTCCAGCAACAGATGCCATTACCGATTGCACATCATATGCCCAAAAATGATGACCCAAATATTTCGGATTATAATTGGCGGTCACATGCCCACTGACACTTGATTCATAATCTATTAAAACATCCATATTAACTTTAGTCACGTTTAAGACGAAATTAGCAGATTGAGATGGTTTTAAATCGAATTTCTCTTTCATTTGTATTGTTACAGTATTTTCTACAGAACCTTTCACTAGATGCGACCTTAATTTCAAAGGGATCGGTAAATTCACGCCTACGTTTAAATCTATGTCATATTCAGCATCTACTGATATTTTGGCTCCATTGAACTTGTTCATGACCCGATTCTCGACATTCGCTTTCACGTTCACAACACAAGCTAATTTTGAATTAGTTAATTCATTATTGTAAGCCTGTTTATACAGTGTTACTGTATTAGCTACGGCGTTTACTATCTTAGCGCTTTTAACTTTTGTATACCTCCTAACTTCAGACCAGTTGTAGGTTTTGTACAAATCACCCCATGGCGTGGGGCTTTTTACAAAAATATCTATGGGGGTGCTACCGGCATTGGCTTTGATAGCAGCCTTCAAATTTGAAGAAGTGAGATTAAATGTTTTTATTTCTTCTTCGCTAATGATGTTGCTGTCTGTTCCAGTAGAAATTACCGATGTCTCTTTCATTACTACGGAAGCCTGAATGTGAACTTTGATTTTGGCGCACACTAGTGCTGGCAGCAGAACAAGAATGAGCTGGATTTTCATTTTGGGATTCTGTAAAGATAAAGTATTAAAGTTACTTTAGGCCTCAAAGTATTTATTTCGTGATCCACGCTACTATAATAAGAAATAGACTAGGTAATAAGAAATACAGTTCATTATGTTAGATGACCATTAAAAGTTAATACGTTAAAAGACATTGGTTACGCGAGAACCGAAAATGATAAGGAAATCAAATAATCATTTCAATATTTTTGATAAGCAGATGAGTAGAAAATAACTCCAACATTACGCGAGAACCGAAAATGATAAGGAAATCAATAATCATTT
This sequence comes from Thaumatotibia leucotreta, assembly GCA_025490895.1. Taxonomy (NCBI): domain Eukaryota; kingdom Metazoa; phylum Arthropoda; class Insecta; order Lepidoptera; family Tortricidae; genus Thaumatotibia; species Thaumatotibia leucotreta. The sequence continues at coordinate 2,192 of JALPQI010025207.1, forward strand.
CAATATTTTTGATAAGCAGATGAGTAGAAAATAACTCCAACATAAAATAAAATAATAAGAAACTTAAAAATATTTATTAAATTACCTGTTTTGCAGCTATGGTAGCCGCAGCAGTATCAAGCCAAATGAGCGGTTATTACACCAAGATGAATTTATATTATGTCAATGAGGATAAACGCTTCGTATTTAAACAATATTTATTAATTATAGTTTTTATATCAAACATTTTATTTACACTACGTCATAATATATTTGCATTATGACATTTCCGCTTATTTTATTGGAAAACATTTATTACTGATTAATCATTAATTACCTACAGATAGTTCCTACATGGAAAATGTCATAAGACAATCTCATACAATAAGAAAGATAGCTTAACAAAAAATCCTTCTTTGGGATGTGACCGTTTCATTAGATTTATACGAAGCATTTGTATTTTATTTATGTCTCTTTTATCATCTATAAAGAGCGTGTATAAAAACAAAACAAATTAATAATTAGGGTTAAAATATTGGTTTAGGTTTTTTTAATTGTTTACGTTTTATTGACGATCAATGATTTGAATTTTTTTGGGTTTTGAGTTTATTGAATGATGAACATTATCGCCAGTATGCTAGCACATGATTGGTACGTCAGTTTGTCGCCGTGAGATAGATTTTCCTTCTTTTACTAACTATATGAATGAAAAAGGGATGGATAGTCTATCTCGCGGCGACATATTGTCGCACTAATCCTGTGCTAAGCCTATTGTCTTTTAGACAAATATTATTTATTTTCCTTTTTTCTGGTGACTTCAGAAAAGTATAACGATAATTTTAACTAAAGGGGACTTTTGACAGAGTATTGAAAATCAACTCACAATCAGTTTTGTGATGACTACACTAAAAATCGGTATACCTAATTGAGAACCTTCTCCTTTTAATATTTTGAAGCCGGTAAAAAATTCCGACTCGATAGAAGCCGCATTTTACTCTTATTTTATTTGTCACGATTTTGTGCACATTTGTAATACATTTATAAGTGTCGATAAATTTGTTTCCATGACATCAGTTATTTTGTGAGCTGTGAGTTTTCCTGTAAAATAAAATAAATACATAATTATGGAGCCGATTGAGTGGGGATCCGCTAGAGATTGCACTGGGTCGCTTATCCGGCATTATTAGATAATATTGATATGTGTTGCACACAATTTTGGTCCAAATACTATAACAAATGCATAACTCTTTGTCACTTTATATTAAGAATTAATTGTATATCATTGGATCTTTGCCACCCTAGTAGTATCCCGTGGCATCAAAAGCAAACTTACGCTAAACATTAGTCCTACTATTGCTTTTTCGGAAAATCCCCATAGTTAAAAATTCCTTAACCTGGTTTTATCTCATGGGAATTTATACATGTCATATGTGCTTAATAAGGAAAATCATATTTCCTCTTTAATGTAAAATTAATAGTACGTATACAAATATTGACGTATTTCTTGAGTTACATTCTCATATAAATATTGTAACTGTTATTCAAAGTCATTATTCAATCAAGACATCCCTAAGTTTATGCACCTGTAAACTGTTGTTTATTCTTCACCAAGTAAGTATTAATTTATTTTCAATAAGTAATTTTCTATTATTTACAAGCGACTAGAATAAAAAAGTATTAAATGTTCTATGCATTTTTTGGCAATTAATTCAAAATTAAAATATTCAGAGTCTTTAACGACTAATGTACGATTTTGTCTTTTAAGATCTGGAATATTAGGTTATCATGGTTAATCTTAAAATATGAAACTGGAAATAGGTACATAGTATTAATCACTAATACGAACGTGCATTATGTAATTATTTTTTGTGTAAAAAATGATTTTTTTATATAAAGAAATAATATATTAACACCTACGCCTACCTGATGCATTGAACTGAAACTTCTAACACAGCATTTGATCATCAACTTTCGTATTTCATTATTCGAGTTCTTATCAAGGTAACAGGATATTCATCATTTCAACAAAAGTATGAAGTGTAGCGTTCTCTTTAACATAAATTAAATTGTATTCATTTATAATATTTCTATTTCGCAGTTCAAAATGGCTGTCAAAATCGTCCTTCTGCTCCTTCCTGTCTTGACCTACGCTAACATCAACGTTAAAATTGACGTGTCTAGAGACCAACGGTACGCCAACGCCGAGGCATTTGGGGAAAGAATTGACATCATCAGCGACAGAGAACGGGGCGCATTCCATATCCATGATGCGGATCTTAAAGACGCTGTCGGAAAATTCGCCAGAAGACGCCCTGATGATTCCTACCTACATAGCCCAACGCCTTGGGATGATTTGTATAAGCGATACAACTGGGACCAAGTTAGGACTAAGCTTCGTCCCATTAGTACTCGCGTACTCGGCGTCAGAACCAACCCCGTCATCCTTTCTACTAAGTACTTCGAAAACAAGAGTTCCTACCCCAATAGATATAGCGGCGAGATGTCCCAGCAGATCATGAAAACTGTTTCCACTACCACTAGCAAAGGAGGTGATATAACAGTTGGGCAAGAGGTTACTTATACTGTAAATTTTGTCGCTGGTACCGCTGGAGGTACTTCCAGTTTCAGTTTCAATAACAACTGGGGAGAATCGACGACCAAGACTCAGTCGTCAACTCTTACGTCTGGATCTTCTATATCTTTGGAGCTGCAGCCGGGTCAAGCTTCTAAAGCGGTGCTGAGCGCGAGCCGGGGTACCATGGAGGTCGAAGTTGAGTATGAAGCGACCCTGAGCGGGGATGTAGCATGCAACTACGGGAAGACTCATGAGGGGCATCATTTCTGGGGGTACGATGTGAACTCCGTGCTGAGGGCTGCCGGTCGGCCAACTAGCATCAGGTCGAAAGAGATCATATCAATCGGATTCTATGCGGACGAATCCGTGGCTGCATACGACGGTGCGGGGCATCAAATTTCTTAAATAATTTTATTTCTCCGTTAATTATTTTTATTGGTTGTTCATTTCTCATGTAAAAATAAATATACTTTAAAAAGCGAATTAACTATTAAGAACCTTTTTATTATAAGCAGAGATAGGACAAATGTGCGATATTGTTTGCAATAACATGACCATGACTCCAAAGTTGATTGAATAATTATTAATTTAATCATTTTCTGAAAATTACCTTTTTGACACCGGTAACTATGAAAACCTGTTTGAATAGACCCTCAAAGCTTCAAAATCTAATTTCAAGAAATTATTCGTTTAATTATTCATTCAATCAAATTTGATGCCATATCCACATTATTGCGAACGATGACGCAAATTTGTCCGATCCCTGATTATAAGTCACCTAGATTTTGACCAGTCATATTTACAGCGTGACCTTGACATTTGAAGAAAGTTTTAGGTACCTCAGGAGCAACTGACACATTCAGATTGTTCCTAATTTTTTTTTATCAATAACATTTCAACAAAAGGACATAACTGAACCTAAGTAAATTCAAGATTTCCCCAAGAGGCGAAAATGCATAAATCAAAATACCGCATACTTAGACTCGGAATAAAATATTCGATACATCATCGCCGTATCGATATTTCATCATTCGACGTTCAAAGTAAACTCGGTAAGATGCGATCCATCATCTTCTATCATTATCAGCTTCTACATTAAAATGAGAATAATATTATTTTGCGCAAGAATAGATAAGAATTTTCCGGGGGGATTCTAACTCTCGTGATTTGTGTCGTGAATTTCTGTTAGTAGCAACAAATATTTTACTCAAAGTAAATATTAATGAAGACCAATAACGGGACTTCATTGCTTAAAATTACGTCAAATTTTCTTGTACACAGTTTCAAGTTAAAAACTTAGACTAGAGAAGGTACTTATACAGGGTTACATTTGGGTCATAGAGCAGGAGCAAACAAAGTACGGTCACTCTGAGCAAAATGTAACTGTGAAGACAGCCAAGAAACCGAGAAAAAAAATCCTAATGATGAGTCAATTGATACTTAACTATCAAGTAAGGCTGAAGTAACTCATAATTAGGTTTTTTTGCAATTTTTTGGTTGTCTTATTTGCTTATGACAGTGAAAGTTCCTCGGCGTGACCGTCTCTACTCCCTAATACAGATCTAGTGCGAAATTCTATTCCTTCGGTTTTTCACAGAAACTGCCGAATTTATACTGCTGTCACTGTCACAATAAACTTCAGCATCATTTGCACTGAAGCTAATTGAGGTAGAAAAATAAATTCGGTCGTTTCCGTGAAAATACGAAGGAAAAAGATTTTGCACGACATCTGTACCATGTTCAGTTTTGCTTCACGCCCCAGTACGTCACGTAGTACGAGTATTATGTCACCCTGTATTTATCAAGAGAAACAGTGCACATCGTTCCTGGTCTGTTGAATACCCTTGAAACCTGCCAATAATGGTATTTAGCATGATAAATACCATTTGTATTTATGTGCTACCTACCTGTCCTTCACACTAGGGATGCTTTTTGACAGTTTTATTGTACTTATATTAATAACAGCAACAGGTAGACGCTTAAACCTTAGAGCCTCTTCTTTTCGTGCCCAAATGTGACCTATACGCCTGTACCTATCGCGACTAATGAATAGGTGAAGAATATAAACCACTCTAAGGCAGAATATTTGAGGAGTGTCTTTTCAAAAGAGCTTATTTGCACTCTGTCAACAAGAGTTATTTTTTCTATGTTTTCATAAGAGAAATAATCTCTATTCACAAAGTGGAAATAAGCCCTTTTGAAAAGACACTCCACAATTGGGCGCGACAGCACAAGACAACTTAAGGCTAGATTCACACGGAGTATTTTTTCCCGTATACCGTATTCGAGATTTTCTCAAAAGTCGTAGTGACAATAGACTTTGAATAATAACGTTCGCACGGACCCCGCAGACCGTATTCGAGAATGCGTGTGAAAGGTACTACACAAAGTCTATTGTCAGTACAATGTTAGAGAAAATTTCGAAAACGGTATACGGGAAAAAAATATTCCGTGTGAATCTAGCCTTAGGAGTTTTTCCCGGCGTTAAAAAAAGGTAAAGACAAGCAAGTATTCATCAAATATTTTTGTTAACTAAATAATGCAGATGATGGCACGTAATCCTTACCGCTCGAGTCAGTCACGCACGCGTTTTATAATTGGCGCTTAAAAGAAAAAGCATTAATTACATCTCCATCATCATTTCAGTACGAAGACGTCCAGTGCTGGACAAGGGATCTCCAAGGATATCCACAACGAACGGGTACTGGCAGCCCTCAACCAGCGGTTTCCACTTTAACCAGATTGTTGGTCCATACGACACTCAAGAACCTTCCTGCCCCATCGGCCATCAGTTTTGCATACAACGTGGCTCACTCACTGTCGCTTTAGTAAATTTAATTCAGGAGTATAGGCTTAAATCTATAAATAATACTAATCGCTACTATCAAAAATTTTATAGAAAAAGAGGTTACACAATGTTAAGACCGAAATCGCATATAGCATATTGTATGTAATTTAAAATCAAGAACCTTCCTTGATCTGATATTTCTTCGATATAATCTCTCGGAACGTTTCTATATAAGGCAGCATACATTAACAGCACTTCAGGATCTGTCAAAAAAATGATTAAATCATTCAACCAAAATAAATTATATTATTAATTTATCCAGTCTTACCAGGAAGTTTGTACGGACTGCTTCTTTTTTTGTTACCATATTCCTATACAAATCTCCCCCCTCTATAGCAAATTCAACGCAACGGAGAGTTGTCGAATTTGCTGACGATTGTGGTAGACACACGTCTTTGAGTGGCTTAAGGTTGTAGTACCTTCGAAACATTAAGTACAGATGTCGCTAGTGATTAGACTGATTAGCTTCACAATACCATTGACTAAATTCGCTGTGATTCACGGAAGGTCGTCTGGTGTAATTGGAAGCACGTTGGACGGCACGGCAATCCAGAGGAAGCGGGTTCGAATCCCGTGACAACCAGAGTCTTTCGTAGTTAATTTTTTCTATGGTAAGCACATTTGTTACGACATTGTGGGATATTCCTATACATTTTTGGTAACAAACATTTTCGGATATTTTGGGAATTGTGGTGCGTCTTGCTCAGCATCATTGACTCTACCAGCCTACCAATTTTAATTAATATCGAAGACGTTATGCAAATGTACGGTCAGCTCTGATAATATGTATACAATTTTGATCCTTATTCCTTTGACATACGTTCCGAAATGAATACATATTATTAGACGTGACTGTACAAACTTTTTGAGAAATTCTCGTGTAGGTAATGATTTCACTGAGAACAAAGATAAAAAGTAATAGATTGACGTGTAATCTTACCATTAATATTTCCTAGAAGTTTCCGACGAAACGTCAAGAATGTACATTGTGCATCGAGGGAGGTAAGTACGGAATTACTAACGAGAGTGTTAGAAGCCTGACGAGGGCTTTTAATGACTCGAGTTAGTATTCCGCTTACCGACCGCTTGTATGCATTAACAATGTTTTTCATCACACTTGCCGACAAAAAAAGTTTTAAGACGAAATACTGACATTTTTCTATTACTCTCTAGGGAATATCACTTTTCTATTACTTCCGCTACGCGCGCAAGCAATGGCGCGCTTAGACAGCAAGTGTGATGAAAAATATTGAAACTACCGTCAGCAGCAGTAATTTTACCGGCTATAAGTTTTAGAATTATAACTAACGTGAGAATCAAACTTATTAAAATATTATCGAACCGGGCCCTTATTAGCAAGTGATAGTGAGTGTTGTGTGCAACCCCCTTTATGACAAAAGTAACACTGAGGGTAGATCTTTTCTTGCTTCGCCCCCGCCACCACCGCCCGCGGCCAGTACCCGTTCTAGCAGGGCGCAGGCCCGCAGTACGCTTCGGGCTTTGGCCGAGGGTGCTCCGGACGAGGACCCTCTTAATGGGTCGAAACATGGAAAAGTAAGCAAACTTATATGTAGTTGCTTACTTTTTGGGTACCTATGATAATTTCTTAGATATAAATCCAAAGCCGAAATCACGAAAAGAAATATTACTCTCCCAAGAAGAGTCGGACGTCCGACTCGATGGGCCGACGATATTAGGAAATCTGTGGCTCGTTTCTGAAGATTGGCACAAGACCAGGACAAATGGCGTACACGAAGAGAGGTCTATGCTCAGCAGTGGACGCTCAAGGGCTGATGATGATGATGATAGGTGACCAATTTTTTTTTGCAATTTCGGGTTTGGACCCATACTAAAAGTTGCTCAGCTTGACTTATATATGTCATAGGATGATTTGATACTTCGAATCTTCGCGAAAATCCTAGGGGTTTTGCGAAAACGCGGATAATAGGTTAGGTTAGGTTAGTTTGAAAACCCCTAGGATTTTCGCGAAGATTCGAAGTATCAACCTAGGATTTTCGCGAAGATTCGAAGTATCAAATCATCCTACGACATATACACGGTGTGTGCGAAGTTATTAGTGACTACGGAAACACCGTGCATTATCACCTTTGTACAGCCACCATTAGATAATAATATTGTAGCCTCTGGAATTTTGATCTTTCCGGACGGTGCGATATATCTAATGGGGACTTAGGTCATTACCTATGAAATTGGCTTTTTATAATTATGGAGAATTCAGAAAAAAGTCTATTTTCCATACAAAGAATTTTGTGTAGGTACCTACCTATATATTTTTGATGTGAAAATCAAAATAAACCAAATTTTCCCAGTATTATTAGACACTTCTAAGGCTTCTCTATTTCATTAAACAAGGTAGTATCACACATTTATACCTATTCCAAACATATGAACCGGCATATGACAACGTTTGTTTTCAAAGCTTATTTTACAATATCACTTCAGGAAAAAAACTATTATTAGTGTGAAAAAGTCTTGGGTATATAGTGCACTGTTGAAAACTAAAAATATATCAAAATTACTCTTTAGTTAATAAAATAAGGACCAAATAAAGTCTATCACTAAAAACGCCAACTTCATAAGAAAATAAATAAATAAATCCAATATCTTGGGACATCTTACACAAATCGACCTAGTCCCACAATTAAGGCTTGTCTTGTGGGTAATAGATAGATACATATATGTAGATACTTAAATACATACACAGCCATGACTAAGGAACAAATATTTGTGATAAATAAATGCACAAATAATGCCCTCGCCGGGATTCGAACCCGGAGCCTCCGGCTTCGTAGGCAGGGTCACTACCAACGAGGCTACGGAGGCTGACAATAAAGACCCAACTGAACTGAATATACAAACGATACTCCTCCTGGAGTATGTGTGGCTGCTCTCGCGTTTCCGCTACTGCAGCTGTGGCCGGGTCGCATCCCACGAAGATGGGACGGTCGTTGCACCGTCATTTGGGGACGGTGTTGAGAGGCTGTAAAAGACCCAATATTTACCTGTAGTCAATCCTATGCCGCTTCCCAAGTTGAAATCAAAATTATTATCGTCTCCGAAAGTAAATATTTCGGCTCGGTCCAATCTTAGGTCATCCAGACCCGGTATTACCGCGGTTACAGTTACTGTACCTAAAATGTTATTCCCAATATTAGTACATTACTATAGAGGACGGGAAACGAAAGGTTACATGCCAAGTAGATATATCTGGCCGAAGGAACTGAGGACCTTGTTTCTCGCCGAGATTTGTATAGTGTTTTTCTCAAAAAATCGAAAGTGATTTTCAGAGTACACAAACAAATAAGTCAAAGAACGAAACGATTTTCTAAATTAAAAAAAATAACAACTTATACGTCAATTTTTTTTAATTATTTGAGATAATCTTTTACCCGATGATATTGGCATTAGTTAATTTTTTTACGGTGAAATGCCAAGATGTTCTGCCACCTTACAAGTTACTTCCGGTATGTAACGTTTTAAAGCAGGTTCCTTCACGCACGTTCCGTATCACGCACTTTCTAGTTATGAAATGCCTTGACACATCAAGTTCAATCATCGAACCAGCGAGATGGTACTTCCTGGTTTAATTTGACGTACGTAATGCCAACATTTCATTGCAAGTTTGAGATAAGGGTATTTTCAGTTTTAGGGACACCTAATAAGCGTGAGTTCAAGAAAGCTTATTTGCAGCCAGGGTTGTAACAATTTTATTAAGTACGCAAAACCACCTTACTATAGTCCAAACGGCTAGCAATGGTCCAAAACTTAATCGAATATCTTCCATTATGTGTAATTAGGGCCGGATTTAGGGGGGGGGGGGGGGCTACGGGGCTACAGCCCCGGGGCCTCCACAAAAGAGGGGCCTCCAAAATAGAGATTTCGAAAAAAAAATTCAAATTCCAACTAGTAAACACGAGTAAAAAGTTTTTGAAAGTGATCTACTCCGTGAACTAGATTTCAGCGAAATCATCAACGATTTTTCGGCGAGAAAAGCTCGGGAGATTCCGTTCGTTAACGCTAAAATATAATTTCAGATAATTCTCGTTTCCGATTATATTTATATTTGTTATATAATAAAATAATCTATACCTACTTGTTCCCACAAACAAATATTTATTGAAAAACTTGACAAAAAAAAATTGTCTACTTTATTTGGAAAATAATTGAGGGCCAGGGGGCATCCACGTCTTTATTGCCCCGAAGCCTCTCAACCTCTAAATCCGGCCCTGTGTGTAAGTGTTATTTTTATCGTGCTATTCATAGGCAAAAACACCTGATTGATAATAAAAATAACCTGGACAAAGACAAAAGAAGATTAGGACTCATGCCTATTTAGGAGTTGAAATAGTGGACTATAGTTGTATTATTTAACGGTACGAAATCTTTATGAATTCAGATTTGATTTGCTTTTCGTACATACCTGTATTTGAAACATGAGTCGTGAACGGTTTACTAATGTATGGCAAATAATTTTTCCCAAAGTATCGCATCGCAAACTATTTTTCCCAAATTTTCATTTGGCAAAAATTCAATTGTCAAAACTACTTATCGCAATTTTACAGTTAGCAAGCCTTTTTGTTAGCAAGCGATTGTTTAGCAAAGAACTAATTGGTCGTTTTTATTTTCCCAAAATATTTTTTGGCAAATGCATCGTTTAGCGTAACATACTAATCCCAAAATATTGTATGGCATAAGATTTATACCACATATACAATATTACATCCCAACCAATTTTTCGCATAAAGTCATTTCGCCGAAAGATCATATTCCAATTGAATCTTATGAAATCGTTTTATTTCCCAAGTAAATGGTTGG